>JARJDT010002564.1:0-13886 GCA_030264655.1 Leptusa sp. GC000079
AATGTTTGAAGAAGAAAGGTTCAACACTGCAGAGAAACAGAATGAAGAATTCCTCTCAATCTTGGGCAAAGGTACAAAGAACGACGACTTGGATGAGATTTTCACGGATAAAATCCGCCGCAAAGATGGCGGCAAAGAGGACCGAAGCAATCGCGACCGAGCAATTGCAGAGCACCAAAAAATGTCGCGCAGCTTAGACAAGTGCAAGAAATGTCCAGGAAATCTCAACAAACATCTACTAATCACCCATGGAACAAGTGTGTATCTCAGTGTGCCAAGTCACGAGCCGCTCACTGAAGGCCACTGTCAGATAAGTTCCACCCGCCATGTGATTAGCAGCACGCAACTGGACGAAAACGAATGGGAAGATGTCCAAGACTACCGGAAATCCCTCGTGAAGATGTTTGCGAGCCGCGGGGAGGACGTGATATTTTTCGAAGTGGCGCGTTACTTCCATCGCCTTCCACACATGACAATCCACTGCATTCCACTGGATAGGGAAATAGGGGACCTGGCTCCGATCTACTTCAAGAAGGCCATCGACGAGTCGGAAACCGAATGGGCGACAAATAAGAAGCTGATTAAGTTGGAAGGCAGGAATGTTAGGCGCGCTGTACCCCAGGGTCTCCCCTATTTCTTTGTGTCCTTTGGAATGCAAGAAGGCTTCGCTCATGTAATCGAAGACGAGGAAGGCTTTCCCGCCAACTTCGCACAGGAAATCATTGGAGGGATGCTTGATTTGCACCATAGCAAATGGCGGAACCCAAAAGGGCAAAGCTTTCAGGAACAGGCAGACCGCGTCAAGGAGTTTACCAAGTTATGGGCACAATATGACCATAACAAGTAGCTATTTTAATTTATTGATTAATATATTGATATCTTAATTTAGACTATCATTTCCAACTCGCGTGCATAATCAATGGCCTGCTCGGCTAGTTCCTGTGACGGTATCGGCTCGTCGTTCTTGGGAACCTCGGCCGTGAATCGAAACATAGTTCCGGTGAGCTTCCATCCCATGGACTTCTCCCCAAACTCCTTGGCTTCTTCCTGTTTGGATAAGTAGAGCATTCTTGATGCGTCTTTCAGAGAGATCTTCTCATAAGCTTTTTCGACACATGCGCCGATTTCGGCTCGGATTGTGTTGAGCAAGATGTCCATGAAGAAGTTGTAGTTTTTAGCCGGGACGTTGCCTTTGGCCAGGAAGATTTTATTGTAACTGCCTTCCATTAAAAATTGCTCGATGGAAAGTGGGTGGTTGATGTAGATGTTTTTCTGGATGATATCAGCTGGCAGGAGCTCCAATTCTGTGTGGAATTCAGCAACCCGGTTTTGAGATAGCAAAAAGAGTAAGTTCAACCCTAATAGTTGATATTTGAAGGCAGACTCCGGGAGATGCGATTGATAATCGAAATAGTAGCATTTTAACTGAGACATGTATCTTTCAAAGGACTGAATGTCCTTTGCTTCAATGCTCCATTGCACGCCGATTTCCAATGCGTCGCGGGCTAATGTCAGTTCTTGCTTCGATGCAACGGCATTTGATGTGGGTAGAAAGACAAGATTTGTCAGACCAAGCTAAACAGTTAACATTTGTTGTTTAAAAAGCATAACCTACAAGGGGATTTTTGATGTTACCTTTAAATCAGCTAACAACTTTTCGCATTTGCTCAAATTTGGCTTTGCCACACTCCATTCTTGCTTGAGGGATTTGTATAAAGCAGTCACATCGCTTATTCCAGCCATTATCACGAATTTACTTCTTTAACAAACGAAGCCGAAAACAGCACAGGGACAGGATGATTTGTATTTTTCAAGAATGTCATCCTCCCCACCAGTCGCCATCTTTGATCATATACATTACATGGAAAACTAAAGGTACGTTTACACTCGCGAACAAGCACAAACATTTTAACGAACACTAGATTTATACAATAGTTTTCGTTTACGACCATTGCAAATTTTTATCTGTAATATGTTAATTGACAATTTATTGAGGAACTTGCCTAAGAATGGTTAGATTGCAAAGATTGGGAGTTTATGTCAGTGGCTGTTTTTGTTGGGGCTTGGGTGCAGTTCCATTATTTGAAGCGCGTTCATAAATTCAACTCGAATTCACTTCGATTTGCTTTCAGCTTGCGAAAAGCGTTTTCATTGGTTGACGCGATCTGAAAACAAGCCGCAGTTAACTAGAGTGGAATTTATGAACTTAGCCTTGGATATACCGAGTGTTAAAATAACTTTCGGCATAAAAAGCTGTTGGGTAAGGGTACTACGTGCCGGGAGTCATGCACTGACGCACACCAATGCGTTACCCCTTCCTAGCCAACACCAAAGAGTAACCAATCACAAGGAGGTTTCCTGAACGCCGGTTTATTTTGCTACGGGTTTTCCATAAAAGCGAAGCGGCACTTGCATCACCTGCATTCCGCAACCAAACAAGTACACGTGCAGATGTGCAGCGCATATTTTACACCGCCATACTTGAAGATTTTCTACGTTACGTTACGAAATAGTAATCCGCGTTGATAAACTACAAACTACGGAAGAGTGAAGAACGACCCTTGAATAAAATCCATTGCGACCTCAAATAAAGTGTTACAAGATCTGGTGCAATTATTGATTACCGGATTACTCCAACCGCAAGTCTACACTTTCGTGCGTCAAACTCGCGTTCTCTTCCGATCGATACGGCTATCAACAACAACAAACAGCCATGGCTTTCATGATGCCTGTTGTGAAAAACGATTGGGACATTTACAAGTCCAATCGCTCGCGCAGAGTTTCCGAATGCTCGACCAGCACCTCGAGCAGGTCGCGCAAAGTCTCCGAGTGCAGATCGGAAGGGCCAAGCCTGGGTGCATCGCCACCGGGCCCCGGCGCCGACTTCATCGTCGGGTCACCGGGCCATCGCAGCGTGCCCGCCAACATGTCCCGACAGTTCTCGCGTGCGAGCTCGCGGACTTCGCAAAGCAGCCTCATTCAGAGCCCCTGCAAGAGCATATCGTCGTCGCCGCCGAAGACCGGCTCCCAGTCCAGCCTGAATAAGTTCCACAATCGCGTCCTGGACAAGTTGAAGCGGTCGCTGCGGAGGAGCGATTGCTGCGAGAACGAGCGCACCAGCTCATGAGGAAGCGACAAGAAGCGGCGTGAGTCATCGACATCCGCGCCGGCCACAATCCCCAATGAAGGTACACACTATATTGGTCGATGATGAGCAAAGTGCTCGTTATTGTAAAACTAGGTAAAACAACACGAACACGTTTAAGAAATTTTGATAACGCAGAAAAAAGTAAAACACAAACATAAAGAGACAGTATTTACAGTTGTTAAGAGTTGAGTTGTAGCTGCAGCTAAGTTCATTTATGTTGGGTGGTTGGGTCAATGACTCCTTTCTTTAGTTTGCTCGAAACTGAAATGTCGCCGGCGAAATTTGCACGGAATTGCGCTGTTGTTATACATAGCAAGCAAAACGAGCCCTGTGATATTTTATAGAACAATATTTCATTATTAACAGAGCAAACGAATACAAAAAAAAACGAAAAACATGAACAAACACAAAATAAACAATAATTGTTCGGGGCAATTGCTCGCTATAACTATACTAGAATTGATAAAACATACAAACTTATCGATCAACATGACATTTTCAACGAATTTTGCAATCTAAGTAAAGATTTTGAGATAATTTTCATATTTGCAATGTTTGCCAACTATTTACACAAAATAATAAAAATGCAAATATTTTGGGTCCAAATGTATTAATGGACGCGTTAAAAATATAAATTAAGTTGGTTGGCAGACGAACGAGACGACGATTCGCACTTGTTTTGCGGATAAAACATTTAAAATAGATTGAAATGCTTAGCATTGTTACCTAATAGCAAAGTATCAATTTTGATATGAAAATAATTTATATAACCATTTCATAAATCGACAAACATTATAAATTATTAAGACAAAAAAACGGTAAACAGAGAAAGTGAGGAGAAATTTCATTTTGTTTATATTTAGAACACACAATAAATATAAGAAAGGAAAGAGCTGCTTTCAATATGCTATGCTACAGTACAGAAACAAGAAGAGTTGAATGCGGCCTGTGCCTACATTCAGACACTGCCTATGTCCATCTCATTCAATTCAATTAATAAACATAAAACGAAACAACTGATTTTTCTGCGCTAAATGCCTACATTCCACGTAAAATTATATTAACATAAAGTTGACAAGTTACTACTTAACATTTAGTCCACTACAAAGATATTTTAAGACATAACGTTATTGCATCAAATCAAAAATCAATATTGGACATTGACAAATATAGAATAAAATCCGTTGTTTATTACATACATATTTATATTTATTCGTATTATTTAAATGTGTTACTTTTAATACATAAGTTTATGATGATGTTGCATGGTATTTACTTTAAATTTGAATGAAATTGCAATTGCGATTTATACATGCTATAAATAACTATTATGACTTTGAAAAATATAAATTAACTACGAATTTGTGCGTTTTTTGTTAGTTATTTATTTACCCTTTTCTATTCCTTGATATCCTTATCAAATTATTGATTGTGTTGTCATCGAAGGATTATTAAGAGTTTATTGATATAACGTGTAATTTATTGCTGTTCATTGATCATGGATATCATATCCAAGTAGGTATTAGCGGCGTTTTTCATGAAAAATTATTGGTTATAAAGTTTGGTTACCCCCACCACAACTTTCAACTGGTCACTTAACCACCGGTCTTAACTGCATTTGGATTTAATGTTGCGAATTTGGTTTTGTTTGTGGAATTTGGAGGAAATCTGGGAATTCCTCAACTAATCTGCCGAAAACGAATAAATTGTTTGAATCACATTTTTGTAAGTTGGTTGTTTTCATTGATAATTAATAATTATAGATGGTATTCAGGTCAAAATTCAGGTAGGTATTAGCGGTTTTTCACGCAAAAAATGGTTGGTTCAAGGTTGGTTACCCCCACCACAACTTTCAACCGGCCACTTAACCGGTCTTAACTTCGTTGGGATAATGGGCTTTAAATGTAGTAAATTTGGTTTTGTTATTTTCGGGGAAAATCTGGGAATCCCACAACCACACAACTAATCACCCGAAAACGAATTGTTTGAATCGCATTATTATAAGTTGGTTGTCTCGCCATAAATCGCTATGGTTATTATTCAGCGGCGAGCGGAAAATTACCGGGCGATAAATTCGCAAACATGAACATGATGCATAACATAAACAGCGATTCCTGCGAAGTGAATCAATTGCAACTTTTTATAACGCCACACTCAATTTGTTATTTGTTTTTAACGATGAAATGGAATTTAAATCAACAATAAATACATTGCAAGCGCTTTTTTTTTCTTTTTTTCAGCTTCAATCTTCGTGTATCATGCGATATTCATGATGCAATTTGACATTCTAGCTAGATATTCTATTATCTAAATGTATTAACTTTTATTTATGATTTTAAATATGATTTATATGAAACAGGAAACGATGTTACGATAATACAATACTATTCTATTTTATAATGACGAACATGATTAATCAAGTGCGCGAATATTGAATATCACGTGATGTGATTCAAGTGCGTCTTTAAATTAAACGAAGATACTTCCATGCACTATTGTGGTGTAATTCAATAGTCATGTTCATAACAAACTAGAAACATTGCATGCAATACAAAAATGTGATATGCTGATATGCAGCGTAATGTATTTTTTGTCATTACATTTCAAGTGTTTACTTTGCTTCGACCTTCGACTTCTTTCGTTCAAAATTCCTAATAACGCACGCATCAATGCAATTAACAAACGGAAAACGCCTAACAGTAACAAACTATAGCATCGAAGCTTTCAAATTTATAAAAGTTAAGCCTTCATTTCCTAGCTTCCTTTCTAGAAATAATTTTATATTCGACGAACTTGATGGTCATTCCAATAAATTTCAATTTGCCCTCTTGCCTTACTTAATTTCCATTCGTCCAAGTCACGTTTCAAGGATCAACGCAATCATCGGACCCATCAGAGCAAAACAATAATTCCAGGAACGCGAAAATAAATAACCGAATTGAAACAATTTTATTTTTGTTAAAAAAAGCATTTGATTCTTCATTTTAATTATGAAACTTAATTTTTTGTACACAATTCAATTTTTATGATTTTCCCATAGATTTTCCCCAGTGAGAACTTTGGTTATTCAAACCAAATCGGTTATGAGTAACCAAAACGGTAAATGAGTAACCAAATCAGTTTTTGGTTATAATTTATAACCAAAATGTTGAAAGAATGACAGTTGTGACCAATTTGATTACTCTATGATCAATTTGGTTATACGCTCAAATTTACGCATTACATGATTAATTTTAATTCAAGGCCTCAATTTTTGGTACACAAATCTTTATTAAATAAATAGCCGAATTGAAACAATCTGATTTTGAGCGATGTGTTTGTTGAAAATTTCAAAACGTAAATATAAAATTGCGGATGATTATAGTCACGCAACGCAATAGATGTGCTTCTCGGTACGTGCAAAATAACAGACAATTAAGCGATTACGTAAATCTGATCTCGAGTTAAAAGCACTGCACGAGGATAGAGGAAACTATTTTTGTCGAGCTTTACTGAACTGATGTTGAGTGAATACTTTCTATGCCAATTTTTGCAAGTTAAATCCCAACAACACCAATAAACGGCGATCATGCATTGGCCGGCGGCGGCGAACATCGTCGGCGCCAGTTTTAATGACGACGTGTCTCTCCTATATCTTGTCCTGTCTGTTGGCTCTTGCCTTGTGCTTTGTTTAGGTAGCAACATAATGTTTGTTTTTATTTCAAGCGCAAATCTACATTTTACGAGCACGACACTGCTGGTCGAATAGAAGACATTTCTGAGTTTTGGCACCCAGCGGGAAACTAATAAATGTTTGAAATTCATAAATATAATCACATGTTTTAGTTGCCTCGGTTGGCTTCCTGTACTATTCTAAATATTATCCTTCGCTTTGCTGATCCCGACTTTATTAGGACTTATAGTCTAATAGATAACGAATGTTGGATATTCATATTTCTATGCATTGCTGACATTGCCGACAATAACACATTTTGCTAATGCTATTTTAACTTGTTCCTATTTAGTGATGAACGTTATTAGTTGCTCGTCGTAGTTAAATATAGATCGGAACAACGCAATCGATAAATTGCGCACAATACATTTTGGTCTAACACTAACTAATGAAAGTTAGACCAACGCAATAATATTTGATCTGCATTTACTTCAATCAATGGAGCCGTGCAGCGATTGCCTTAATTAATGTTTCATCAATTCTGACGTACTCTGTTTTTGTCTGTGTTGTGTTTACTTTTTTTTGCAATTATCATTATGCAATTACAGTCTCACTTGTGACTTGTGAGCCAAAAAACATTTTTACAGCAAAAGTGCCTATGTAAGATTAAGAAAGTGCGCACAGTTTGTAAAGCGTATATTTATTTTTAGACTTGTTTTTCGTTTACATATAAAACTTTTAACAAATTAACGTGATGTACATACATTATTGAAAGGGGCTCGGCATCATCAACACGAGCCATAGCGGTACATTGACCAAATACTTAATGACGACTTGCTGGCAACATATTGTAAATGTAAATATGACGCTCGTCATTAAACACGCGATTAATTGCAATTGCCTCAATCAATTCAATTGTTTTATGGCGTCATTGTATCGCGCCATGTAAGGTAAAACGCATTTTATATGGCGTTGTTATTTTCGCGGCGTTTATCATTGCAATCGAGCAATATGTATTTTTAAACAAATATGAAAAGATATAAAAGTGCAAAAATTTACTATCAACCCACGTTTATGCGTTTACGGTGTTCCACTTCTAAAGCCATAAATATCGCGTGTTCGGCGTCGGAAAAACAGCAAAAATATTTTTGGATGCCAAAACGAAAACATACCAATAGTGCTCAACTGCTCAAGTTCATAATGTATATTAATTTAAACTTCACAAGCACCAGGACTTCAAGGACTAAATGTTGTTGAATGCACCTCAGGGTGCAAATACAGGACAATGGTGGAAAATATCAAAATTGTTCAGTCAGGTCAGGGTTTCCCTGTTTTGAGGAAGATTAGCTTCAAACGGCGTCCTTTTCATACTAAACGAATGCCTTTTGCGTCGTTTCGGCGTCGTGCGAACGTCGCAATACGAGTCGCAATCCTGGAAGCGCATAACGATCGAACCATGACCTAGTTTAGTTGTGTTTGTACATTTATAGTAATTTTCTACGTTTCTACTTTGCTCGATTCCTTAAAGTACATAGTTTGCGCGATATGCTTTTGCGGGATTAGTAATACATTTGTATCGCATTGATTTGCGCCGCGATTACGAGGGAAACAAGCCGCAACGTCAACGCTCAACGCCAACGTTTGCGGTCTACGCGCTATCAACAGCGCAGTTATTTTGGTACATATTACGCTTTGCCATAACATTAACATATTCCACGATGATGTGCTCCTTAAAATACCTTAAAAAACGAGCAAACGACGTGTTTGCCGTTCAACTTTGGCATCTACGTACACAATTTAGAGAGCAGAAAAACCCAATTCAATATTTTTGATATCTGAGGATGTTTTGTTTCAAGTTTATTTTTGTTAGTGGCAAATCAGCAAATTGAAACCAAATTGGTTATTAAATACGTGGACCAAATCGGTTATGAATAACCAAAACTGTAATGAGTAATCAAATCAGTTATAAATAGGGTTATTTTATAACCACTTTGGTTTCTTGCTAAAATAAACTTTAGATTGTTAATTTTATTTACAAAACTCAATTTTTTTTCTCCCTAGTGAAAAATTATAGAAAATTTGGTTAAGATGATAACCAAATTGGTTATGAGTAACCAAATCAGTTATAAATAGGGATATTTTATAACCAATTTGGTAAGAATAACCAAAATGCTTAAAGAATGACATTTGTGACCAATTTGGTTATTCTATGACCAATTAGGTTTTTCGCTCAAATACGCATTACAAAGTAAATTTTAACTCGAGAACTCAATGTTTGGTACACAAATCTTTATTAACTTTACAAATGAATTACAAATATTGACTAAATATAGCAAAAAAGTACGAAAACTATACTTATGAGCCTAAATAATCAGGCATTGTCTGTAGTTCAATCTGAAATTAAATATTTTCAATGGTAAATAATTAAACAACAAACAACAATTCAATGCATACCTTAGAAGTTTTGCAAGCAACACCTTCAGGCAGATTCCTCTGTAAATACTCCAAGAGAGTATCAGCAGTGGAACCAGTCAAGTGTTTAAACTGTACAAATCTGAAATAAGTTCTCAGCTCATACTGGGCTTTATGCCTCTTAAAAATATGAACAGACTTATAAACGGTAAATCGTTCAAGTTTATGCTTGCGCAAATCCCATCTATAAATTAAATGTAATAATTAAATAAAAACAATCTAACTTAAAAATTGTTACGTTTTTGATTGTATATCGAAATGCTTCCCAGCAAGTGTGGCAAATTTAGCATAGCTGTTAAGTACAGCTGGATCGTTGCCTTTTAATTGCAACTCAACTGTTTTGTATAGTTTATCAACTTCGGACGCCTTTTCTGCGTGTTTTGGTGGTTCAACATTTGTTGCTTTTGAAACATTTTCAACCAATGAGTGGCAAGCTCTAAGGCTTAAAATCTTTGTGAATTGATTACTATTGAAGAAAGCTGGTATAATCTTGTTTAAATTCTGTAAAATAAGGGTTTTTAATTACGGAATTTCATTAATAAAAGATAATTTACCATTTTAGACTTTGTTTGAGGTTATTGCACGAATTTTGCACGATATACGAAGTTGTTTGGGCGAATCATAGGCGAATGTTCGCGAACAACTTATGTTCGTGTTAATGTTCATACTTGCTTTAGATTTGCTACCAGAACATTGAAAATGAAATAATTTAAATTAAATAATGTTTCGTAAAGTTTTCAATTGTATAAATAATATATTGCAATGAATTATCTCATATTATCTATTAGTAAAATAACTTTATTTCGATTTTCACTCGTAACACTCATTATAAAAGACGTAAGCGTAACGTAAATTTGGTTGACTATAACAAAACGAGATGTGATATCCCACTTTATCAATAAATAATAAAAGTGATTGCCAACAAGTATGTAGCTGTAGCGTTTATTCATTTACTAAGAATTTGTTCGATAAACATAATTATGATAAACATATTTAAAACTATTATCAATTGGCCCAAGACGTATTAGTTGTTCACTGTGCATTCCCCAAGTTTGTGATACAAAGCGCGGTAAATAAAATTTCCTACATCATTTTATTAAACCAATGTAAATCTTAACGAAATATAAAGTTGCATCGTAGCATCGCATTTATAAGTCGATGAACTTCAAACTTTCACTCTGTTGAGCCCGATAATTTTTAAATTGATTAATTAATAACATAACTGATAAAACGCGCACTATACATACACTCGCATCAAAACTAATCGTTATTGGAATGGAGAACAAATTAATTCAATTTATACATTGCCGAATCCTCAAAAATCATAAAATATACAAAGACGATTTGTGGGTGAGAAATGGGAAGATAGTAAACCCCGAGAGGGTATTTTTCGATGAGAAAATTCCTTCCGACTTGCAAGTTGACTGCCATAATTGCATTATTGCACCTGGTTTTATAGAAGTTCAAATAAATGGTAATTTTAATGTTAATTTTTTTTTTATTAATTAAATCAAATATTTAAATAAACGAATTTAGGTGCTTTTGGAATTGATTTTTCCAATTTGAATGAAAACTACGAGCGACAAATATCGACTATATCAAAAGGTTTGCTCCAACATGGAGTCACTTCCTACTGCCCAACAATGGTTACATCTCCAGTGGAAACTTACCACAAAATCATTAAAAACATTAAAAGACGTCCGGGTGGCAAACATGGCGCAACTATTTTAGGCCTCCATCTTGAAGGACCTTTCATTAATGTCGAAAAGAAAGGCGCACATCCAGCAGAATATATTAAAGGACTAAACAATGTAAATTACTTGTCATTAAATCAAACTAGAACATGCTAATTCAGTTAAAATTTCAGGGAATAAAAACGTTACTGGAAACTTATGGATCAATCGATAATGTATCGATTGTGACTTTAGCTCCAGAGTTGCCTAATGCTTTAGAGGTAACAAAAGAGTTAACTGCGCGGAAAATCGTCACTTCGGTAGGACATTCCATGGCTAATCTACAGGAAGGTGAAGCTGCCGTCCACAATGGAGCAACATTGATAACGCATCTTTTCAACGCAATGCTACCAGTAACAAAGCCAATTAAACTAACTGAATCTAACAATGCGAAATATTTAAACAAAATTGTTTTAGTTTCATCATCGTGATCCCGGCCTTGTTGGCCTTTTACAATCGCATAATCTTCCAGAGGGAAAGACTGTTTACTTTGGTATCATTCCGGATGGTATTCACACACATTCAGCAGCTTTGCGCATTGCGTACAAAGCGCATCCAGACGGTTTAGTCATTGTGACGGATGCTGTTTCGGCGATGGGTTTGCAAGAAGGCAGGCATAATATCGGGCAGTTTGTTGTAGAAATACGTAATGGTAGAGCGTGCATTGCTGGAACTGAGACTTTATGCGGAAGTATTGCCACAATGAACGAATGTGTGCAGCTCATGCACAAAGCAACCGGTAAAATATTCAAATATTATAGAAACTTTTGCAAACAAAATAATTATTGTTTGCAGGATGTTCGAAAGAGTACGCTCTTGATGCTGCTTCATTGCACCCTGCGAAAGCTCTCGGTATCTCTGATAAGAAAGGATCTTTGGAGTTTGGGTGTGATGCTGATTTGGTCTTTGTCGATGACGAGTTAAATCTGATATCGACGTGGATTGCTGGCGAATGTGTTTATGAAACGTAAACACTTCTTATTAATGAACCTAACTAATTCGTTAGTTATGGTATTTTATACATTTTATAAATTTTAAGCAAGAATAAATATTTGAATTTATCCCAGTATTTTATTTTAAAATGCGATTTGCACGTATGCAACCCATTTAACTCTCCCTATGCGCAACAGTCGCGAAACTGTCATTGAATGTAATCGGCCGAAATGGCAGCAGTAATTTGTACTGGGGCTCAAATTTTGAGTAAGAATCACCTAACATACCTTTAAAACCCCTTATTAAACATTTCTTACCTTTAAATTACAAATTTTTCTTTGCTATTCAAAGAATTCTGCTAGTTACATAACTTAACCTCAAATCGATTTCTTAGAGCAACAAACTGGTGTCGTCGGAATCGCCTACGTCCGCATCAACAACTATAGCACTGGGACAGGAACGGACAAAGCTTTCAACCTTTCGCAACTCAAACGAGGCACAGGCGGCCGCTCCAGTTTCAACGGCGTCGTCGCCACAGTCTTTGGCTCAACAGGCTTCCTCGGCCGCTATGTCTGCAATAAACTGGGCAAAATCGGCTCCCAACTGATCATCCCCTATCGAGGAGACAACTACGAACCGCTGCGATTACGTCTATGTGGTGACTTGGGGCAAGTGCTCTTCACCCCTTATCAACTAAAAGACACAGCTTCCATTGAAAAAGCGGTGAAATACTCAAATGTTGTTATAAACTTAGTTGGGCGCGATTGGGAAACCCAAAACTACAAGTTTGAAGATGTGCATGTTAAGGGCGCGGCCGCCTTAGCTAAAGCAGCCAAAGCCGCTGGAGTGGAGCGATTTATTCACGTCTCGGCCCTTAATGCAGAGAGGTCGCCACCACCATATATGCTAAAAGGAGGTTCAAAGTTCTATAAGAGCAAGTATGAGGGTGAGCTAGCTGTCCTGAATGAATTCCCGGAAGCGACTATTTTCCGGCCGGCAGACATCTATGGGCAAGAGGACAGATTCCTCCGGTATTACGCACACGCGTGGCGCCGGCAGATCCAATGGTTACCGTTGTACAAAAAGGGACAAAGTACTATCAAGCAACCTGTCTACGTGAGCGACTTGGCGGCGGGTATTGTCGCGGCGATGAAAGACCCCGAGTCATGCGGAAAGATCTACCAAGCGATTGGGCCAAACCGGTATTATTTGTCCGACTTGTGTGATTGGTTCTATAAAATAATGAAGAAGGATGCTGAGTGGGGATACTTGCGGTATGACATGAAGTACGATCCGTGGTTCCCAATGAAAGTTTTTGTCACTAAGCTGGTCAGTCCATCACATCCCATTGCTAACCTCCATTGGGAGCGCTTGGAGCGGGAATGCGGCAGTGATATTGTCGATAGTCACCTCCCGACGTTGGAAGATTTGGGGGTTAATTTAACGCGCATGGAGGATCAGGTGCCGTGGGAGTTGCGACCTTTTACGTTTGGGATGTATTATGGGCATGCTGCTGAGGAACCGTTGCCGAATCCTCTGCCGCCAACCCCAGTGTGCTAATAATTAGATTCTTAGCCTATGTGTAAATATATATAAATTCTTGTAAATTAAGTTCTGGGTGGTGTTTATTCACCACTTTTACATAAATTAACTCACTACATAAATACATTAAATACTGGGTTGGGTCATTTTTGAAGACCCATTACAAATAGACTTGGCAAAATTCACAGTTAGAAGTAGGGAGGTTAAAATTTCATAAATATCGATATATCGATTTGTTACATGTGTAACAAAAGTTGCCTACTTGAATTTGTAAATTTTTAGCAAACAATACAAGAAAACCATAGGCAACCAACTATCTTTAAACTGTCAGAAAAATTAATCGATAATCAAAAAAATATCGATGTTTTGGAAATAATCGATATTTTTAACATCCCTAATTTTTGTT
>JARJDT010002572.1:0-12727 GCA_030264655.1 Leptusa sp. GC000079
AAAAGAGACGCAAAATTTAATTGCCTTTAAGTTTCCTGAAGACACTTTTGCCCTAACTAATAGGGCTGTCCAAATATTTGAGAAAAACCACCGAAAAAAAGACAAAAATTACCATAACAAGCAAACTATGGGAGATACAGAATAGTCTTAAATACAAAAAAGACGAAAAATTTAATTACCTTTAAGTTCCCTGAAGACACTTTTGCCTAACTATTAGGGCTGTCGAAATATTCGCGAAAAACCACCGAAAAATGTCAAAAATCGCAAGAACTAGAAAACTATGGGAGATACAGAAAAGTCTCAAATACAAAAAAGACGCAGAAATTAGTCGACAAGAAATAAGTCATGATCTGTATGCCAGTGAATGGTCAGTATTTTAATTAGAGTAGAACGGTGTGGAATTTTAAGAATGAAACCAACAATGATTCTCACTATAATGTATTGTTGATAGAATTCATAGTAAAATGAAGTGAACACCTGTACGAGTCAATGTTGCCACATCTACACTTTTTATTCTTAACTCCCGTTAAGACATGAAGGAGCATTTAACATTCTAATTTAAGAATTCCTCTTTGTAATAACCCAAAGAAGGTCGCCACGTGTAGGTGATTCGCCAATTAGCAAACACCTTGTATGCAGAATTATTGGATCATTGTTTGCGTATAAAATTTAAACATATTTTTTTTGTTTTTAATGTTCAATAACATTTAACAAATTTTTGTTTGATTGTGGAATATTTCATAACTTGTTATACTATATGTATACTGTAAACGGGCATTTAGAACGTTACCCTGTATATTAGAGATATAAACATGTATTACAAAAATAAAATTGAAATTGAGCAAAAGCATAAATACGTCTTAGCAAAACGAAAACATTAAAAGTACACATGCGGATGTCGAAACAATAAACTGTAAGATTTCCAAATGTTCACGATTAAATAATCATCTACTTAGATTAAGTTGAATATTTATTTAAAAGTTAATTATAACATCATATATTTCAACGAAATTGAGCAGCATGTCGATAAATAGAAGGAATCCAGAATTCATAATATACACACACAGAAAATATTCACATTCGGATCCTGTTGCATGAATGCTTAAGTGAACTGTTTTATAAACATTTGGAATAAAAAGATTCAAGTTATGTGTATGTTACTGGATTTCATCTTCGCGATTGCATTTCCAATGATTTATTTGCTAGATAAAATTGTAGATATAGAAAAGTTGCTAATACGCAGAAGAAGAACGCCGTTATATAATCGTAATGCGTAATGTTCATTAGCACAGTTGATAAGTAACCCAAGAACTCGAGACATTCATAGAAAAATTACAGTAATAGTAGATTTATCGATTTGCAGAAGTGTCGTACGTGCTTGATTTGACGGCAAATATGAGTGCAGCCGAACTATGTAATAAGTACAGATTAAAGAATTAATTGGAAACGTTGTGCCTAGCAAAGAGTTTAAAATGTGCCAAATCGATTTGAATTAATTCACTTCCTCAACAAGCGAGGTGAGAGGCTGCACTCGAACGCATTTCATTCTATGGAACAGTATGGCAAATGTAAATGCTTGATTCCATTATATCCATGGGTGGTGTGCGGGTGGAAGTGGTTGTTCGTTGGGGGGACGACTAACCCTTTCGGTGGCCAATTGTCATTAGCGTGCCGGACTGGGCATTCAGTTCGACATTGCCTCACCGCCGCCACCGTCGCCGCCGACACACCATTCATATCGAATTCGAACTCAATTTGGAGAGAAACGACACACACCCGCACTTTGAAAACAGTAAAGCAGACAATAGATAACCGAAAGGGGTCTTGCACCCAACTTCCGAACTATTAAAACAATCTAATACAATCTGATGATGTGCACATTTATTACAAGATTCAAAATCGACAAATTGCTACAACGTTGTGTCATTATGATTGAACTCAATTGAACATAATGGCCACAGAAGTTAATTAATCCCATTTTTGCCGTGATAACTGTTAAAGTGGGAAATATGTTCTTTTTGGCGCTGATGGCATTATGGCGTCTAATTTCGTCTTGCACTTTTAGCGTTTCGCCGTTGCGTTTTGTGTTGTCGGTGCCGAATATTAGAAACCCGAATGAGATTTATAGGCGGTGTCAAGCTATAAGCCCGTCGCAATCTTGGATAATGGGTCTAGCTGGCTGCTTCTGAAAGCAAGCAGCCTCACAGCCTAACATGGCGGATCGGAATTAATTGATTGGCTCACAAAATAAAGACCATAAATTCACATAGCGTCACAAATTATGGCCGAGATAGGGAGTGTCGCGAAATAAAATAACCATATCTGGCAGCTATACCAATATAACTATACAGCGAATATAAATACAATTTAGACTTATGGACCTCTCTCTAACCATGAATAGGAATGGAATAGGATGGGTAGAACAAGCGACAGCAATGTTTTCAACCCCCTCAAGAGAAAAGCGCTTTTAAAATGCAAGATTGTAATGAAAATGTAAAATTTAATTACGCATATTGTAAATTGAAATGCACTTTTTACTACTTTGTGATTATATTGTTTCTTTTCTGTAAAAGTTTACGTAAGTGCATTAATTAATTTAATGAATTTATAATTCTGCTTTAATGCAAAGAATAAAGAAATGTATTTTGTTCATTAGGTTTTACTTTTTATACATATATGCCACAGCCATTCTTCAGCAACTATACTATAATCGCGATTAAATTTACATATTGTGTTGCTATATTAATGAGCCTTTTCTTATTCTTCTTTCTTTCTTTTATTTTTTGCAAACAAGTCGAACTTCGATAATATCGCCCGGTTATAATTAACTTTGGATACATTCTTAATGAATGCGGGGGTGTTCTAGCAATCTGCAATCGCAAGTCGCAAGTTCCAAGATAAATATAACCTTGAATTACTAAGTGTCTTCCTACTTAAATACATATTTAAGAAGCTATAAGCTATAAAGAACTTAGAAAAAGGCGTATTATGGTGATTGATCATTCAATCATCATTCGATAACAGACAGACTTTTTGAATAACGAAAAAGTTTGAAACTTCCTAAACTTCCGTTTTTCTTTCGTCGTCGTCGAAAAAAAAAGAAAAAGTGTAAAAAACCTGCCACACGGATGATATATGAAGAGTGGATGGTTTTCGGTCGTATGAGGCGTACGGCGCGCGCGTTGACGTACGAGATTGAAATGTATGGGTCCAACGGTAAGCCCCAGGGTAGCATCGCCACGACAACTGATATTACTTGATGTATCGCGGTCACTTCGTCAAGGGACAGGGCATGAACTACACAAGAGTGACCCCCTTTAGGAAAATAGAGTAAAAAACAGGCGAGTGCCAAAAAAGTGGAAAAACTAATGTAATAGTTTTATTACAATACGACATCTCTCCAATGTATAGGCTTGGAAAGCTCCCGAAGTGCATGAAAAAAGATGAATAAGTGGAGAGAAGCACATATGTCGTTTTATACGCAGTAAGAGACACCCTATGACCCTTAAAACATCTTTACGAAAATAGATACAACTTTTCAGTGCCGTGTTCAAGAACTGATTTGACAAGAGTAAACGCTTCAAAAAGTTGCCCCGTCAAAACTAATCATCTAAATCGAAAAAGTGTTCAACAAAAATCATTTGCATGATTTAATACTTATTCCACCTTGCAGTAAAGAAATTAAGCAGAAAAAGTCTTATGTTGTCTATAAACTGGGGTCCTGCAAGTAAAAGTCTTCAAGTTCAAGTTACCTAATGAAAAAAAACCAGAAAAAAGTCTGATTAGCATTTACAACGGTCAGTCGCTCAAAACATGAGGAATAAATTCGAGCGCAGGAAGCCTCTCTTATAATACATAGACCAAGTATGCAGATTACAACTGAATGACTGTTTAATTTTCCGGAAGGAACCCACAAGCAGTTCAGCGTATTTTTTGCTTCTTTTTCGTGCACTAATCGATTTCGCAAAAGGGACAAGGGAATTTCCCTTCGTCTTTGCTATGGCATATTTACCCATCAAAATTATTCCATCGTTATATGTGTGCGGATGGAAAATGCTAAGCGAGTTCATATTGTGTGCGTGCAACGACGCCAACCAAGTTCATCAGCGTGCTTTTGCTATGTTGCTGTATAATAAAGTATACACGCCGCCTCCGCTCATCTCGGGCCTTATGCCATTGCCATAACCAACGTATAAGAGGGGTTAACGCTTTAATATGAAGATTGCTTCAATTGATGGGCGCTCGAGATGAAGTCATTTGCAAATGAACATCGAGCAGACGGGATGGTAATCATTACCAGAGTATTAAATAGATAGGAGCAGGGGGCGGCTTGCGTATTGCGTCGGAAAATTATTCCTGAAAATTATTTCTCTTTTCATCATCATGCGCCTCAACTTGCTAACTGTCGATGTATTTCTGTAGATATTTCAGTTAAATGGGAAACAGAAGTCAGTTTTGTGTATAATTTTGCCTTTCATTACTAACTGAATGTACTAATACACAAATCATACTATGTGGAAAATGAATTTATAGTAATTCTAACACGGAAAAATTAATCTTCATTATTTCTTGGGTATTTCTTAATGACCAATTTATGAAGTGTGCAAGTGTATGAAACACACAAAGTACATTTGAAAAAACTAACTAACTTTCTAGTTAAGTTTATGGCATTCAAATGTATATGAATCGGTAAAATGTTTTACATCATCGGCTAATTGACAGAAAATAATATACAAACTGGAAAAATTTGTTGTGATCATTGACGGTGTGGTTCTTGGTGAATAGAAAATTTCCGCCATATAGTTGGCTGGATTTATTTACCTAAAGATCTATTTTAGTGTATAACAGCTCAACATTTTGATTTGATTGATTGGACGATTTCTGAATCGGAATAAACAGACGAATTTATGAACTGCTTGCGTCATTCAAGATTTTTCGTTTTTATGTATTACCAAATTTTCTTAATATAAAATCATCTCGCAATATGTGCGAACACGCAAAAATTTATTTTAGATTTTCCCGGCTATCTTCGCGTGGCGTGCATTGTGGAAATATAAATATATAAATGTTGCGTTCTTGGAATTTATTACGAGGCAATTTAATTATAGGAGGTTTTTTTGGTATGATCATGTAAATATTTAGTTATTGATGGATATTAAAATCGATGGTTTAACTGCTCAAAACTTTTACAAACATTTCAATTTCATTGAAATCGTACGATTATGAAACCCACCACGAAAGCGCTTGTTATAACGAAATTCTGACGTCAAACTGAGAAAGCCAATTAAATATTATTGTTTTATCTTTTGAAGATGAACTCAAAATCCGAAAAAAGTATTTAAATTTGTCTTTATGAATGTCACATCTGTGCTTTTATTTTTATATTCAGTGGATAGTGAAAAAGAGAGCACATTTCTAAATGGGAAATAATATAATTAGGTGCATTTTCAAAAGCGGTTTTTCAGTTTTAAGGTAATTTGCCACGTTTCTCCACACATTCTCTAAAAATACAATCCGTTTTCCCCCTTATGAAGAGGAGCGTGCGCGGGCATTTAAAACACCAACAACAATACTTCAGTATGACACTTGGCTTTGTGTAAACGCAAACGCACTTTGGTTTGCCTCAAATGCAAAGACGATGAGGTCGGGTGCGTGAGATTTTTTGTAAATAATTTTCCAAGGGTAATAACAGAACATTTTTGGGTAATTCCTTCCTCTGTCAAACCGAACTGGCGCAATAAATTTCACTTTTTGTCGCCGTCGATTTTTATTTCTGGCACGCGTTTTACGTTTGCCCATACATTATTTACTGAGCATAGAGTGTTATAGCATTATATTTTTTAGACAAAAAAAACTTAAAAATAGTTCACGTCTGATGACTTTTTTCAAAGTTTTTCAAATCTCATTTTCACTTTGAACAAAATAAACAATGCCGCGTGCAAGTCGAAAACGGCTGTCGCTCAGCTATTGTTCAAATTTATAATTAAACCTCCATTAGCCAGGCCCCAACCAAATCGTTACCAACGACAAACAAAACAAGCAAACAAATATTAAGAAAATGTCGAAAGCATTGCGATTGGATTTTCTTATTTTTATTAAAAGTTCAGACAATTTACAACCTTGATCCTTGATTGTATTAATAATACGTGTTGAATTTCAGTGAAGCAAATAAATAAGCAAAATACATAACATTGCACTCACGATGATAATGTACAATATTCATTAATCTTGCGCGTTGTTAATTAATCAAGACGCGGAAAGTACAAATTATAAAATTGTTGTAATTAAAAGTAATTTATATGTTTGCCTGGGCGGCTTTCGGTTATGCATCGCGCGCTCATGCCCAAACCCGAAAGCAAGAAGCAACTTTAATTAGTTTTGGGTTTTCGCCGGTCGTCGTAGCATGCTCATCACAGTACAAGCAAGGAAAGTCCCTTTGCTTTTTGCAAAGGGTGATGATGTGACGGTTGCAACTACCCACAATCAAGCAAAGACAAACAGATACGAGCAAGACTAACAAATATCAAAATTGCGCTCCAATTGTTCGAAATTCAAAAAGAGTCCAAATTCAATTGCGTTCTTGGTTTACCACTACGATGAAATATTGAATAAATATTCAATGGGAAATAAGTAGCTTGATGTGAGAAGTTCCTCACACTTTTGCACCCTCAAATTGCACGAAGTGCATACAGGAGGTTTGTTTGGTTATACTGCACTAGTGTATCAGAACACCCTGTGAGGCAAAAGAAAATCGAAAATATATGTATGCCAAGGCTAAAGAGAGCATCGCTTTAAAATTTTAAAATCCGCCTAAACCGCACTTAAATATTCCATTTTCAAGAACCATGCAGTACACAGAGTACACTCTTCAACTCCTCATGCCTTGTAAATTTCAGTTTTTGCTGCGAGTTATAGATTGATGTGTATGCCGTTCGAAGTGAGGAGATCAGTACGCAGACGAACCGTAACGGATGGAAACGCGACGAGCACATCAACTTGCCCAGGAAGGAATAAGGAAAAATATTGCCCATCAATTGCCGACCGTGTGCTGTGGATGAAGTTCATAATTAAATCAACGTTTCTCTCCACTGAAGTTAAGCAGATAGATAGATAGAAGAGTAACATCTTTGAAGAATCATATATTCTTGGAATTGGAAATACAAGAAGCGACAACCTGCAACGCATACATATAAACAAATCGAGAAACTGCGGAGAAAGTAAACTATTTATTATGCTCCTGCATATTTAGCACTTGATTCTAGTGGTAAACACGAATCAAAAAGGGCCAAAGATTGAAAGATATATGGATAATCAGCAAAACTGAAAGCGGAAAGCACTTTACCATGCTTTTATATAGTCAAAACATGTTATCCGTTTTGTTCGCCCGCCGAATATGAAGCTTACTATATTTTCCCATAGTGAAAGTAGTGGCAAGGAAGGGAGGAAACTCCCCGAGCGTCGAATAGCACTCAACGACTCAAACCAATGTCCAAATCAAAATATTCCCGCGGGCATATTTCTCCGACAAGGACGTCTCGGCCCTGCGATAAAACACATATTTTGGCGTGACAGTCTCGTTATATAAACACATAAAGTTAAAAGTATATTTTCACTATTCGTATTACAGCGGTTTACTTGTTGGGATAAAAGTGAGAAACCACATGACAAGATAAATATTTTGAAAGGTATAGAAAAACTTTACAATAAATCGCAGGATAAAATAAATTTTGCCAACTTTGAAATGCTTCTCGTATCGGGAAAACTTTGAGTGATGAGGTTTAAAACACTCAAAAGATTCAACATCAAGATGTTCAGTCTTCAACTATTTGGGTTTGGTTTGGCATCATAAGTTGTATAAGGATATTACTAAGAGGTCTCAAGGGAAGTATCAATAAACCCTGCCCGAAATGGATTTTCTCCAAAAACTTAAAATTGTTGACTTTTAGGGAAGTTTTATCATTTTGCGCTTTTGAAGGCTTTTCTCAACAATGTCGATTAGTTGAGAGGAAAATTGAATTAAAACCAAAGTTGTGAACAAATTGGCAAGTAATTTAAGCACAGCGCCTTCATGTACCGAGTTTGGGGATGGATTTAATGGAATGAAATGTTAACTTTTTTTCAACAAAAGCCCAGCTACCCTCCCATTAAAAAAGAATATAAAACCATCAATTTGACCTAATGAAATTTACTAATCGGCTTATTAGTGCATGCTGCGCTCACCTTCAGGGGCATATTGAGTTCGCGTGGCCCTGCGCGCTGTTTTCGGCTCCCGACGCGCAAACTACCCCTAAGCTTTAAATCCCGCTGTGAACGGCGTCACATTCCATACGCAGATTTATATTTTATATACATCCACACACATGCGTTCATATAACACGTCGGGGAGGGTATTTGCAAGCATCCCCATCAAAGCCAGCAAGCGAGACAAATATTGAGCGCGAAAGAGACCGGGAAGGGTGGCTTAATTCCATATTTGACAGATTTGTCAATTAAACGAAATTGCTTCTCAAATTAAATCGAATCTGGCAGCACTCTATGTATAGGTAGCTGTGTGCAAAAGCATTCGGCGAATGGAAAATGGAGAAAGCATCTATTGATAGATGTAGACAAACAAAGACCGATGGTCAAATTCAAATACACAAGGACTGCCAGGACCTATTTCGCATCCTTAACAAACAACAATCAAATATCTTTTTGGGGTATTTGCAGAAACAAAAACAGATTTACCTATCAATCGCTATAAAAGCCCAACATTTTATGCGAACAATAATTTTGAATAACCTTTATAAATAAATTGATATAAAATCATGTCATTGGTAGGAGAATATGGAAGATTTTGTTTGTAAGGACGACGAGTGCCGAGTCGGCATAAAATCCCGATAATGCAATATGATCGAAAAGGCGATCAAATAATTTTATGATACCTTATATCTCTTGACAAATGGCCCGTATCGGAGCGGAATGACCCTCGGCCTTCGCCTTCTACCTTATACTTGCTATTGCATCAAATCTATAGCTCGAGCAAGGTATATGGGTTATTGAATCACATATCGACTGACCGCCCCGGTCATATCATAACTCAACCGATACCTCTTAAGTGATTAGGGCCATCCGTCAAATATATTGCTACTCGGCTACTCGCAAGCAGAGCCAACATCGACATAGCATACAGAAAATGTGGAATTTTCTAATGCAGTCAGAAATTTGAATATTTCACCTTGGGTATGTAAACACGCAAATGATTTAGATCGTTTATTAAAAGTTCATCCACGCCTTCCGTTCGAAATGTTTCGGATACTGCACGCCGATGGTGAAATTCAGAAGTGCGCGCTCGGGGTCATCTATCTTAAGGGCGGTTGATTTACGAGTGTTATTTCAATAAGGCTTGAAAACACAGTCCACTCCCGACACCTTATGCAGCCCAGTACCTGTGTACAAAGAGCCGCAGGGCCGCAAGTGTCCAACGATATTAATGATACGACCGCGTGCAGCGCGTCAACATGTCATGATTAATGTCGTCGGCCCATCGACCATATGAGACCCTAAACGCAGATATGGCATATGTACAATTATATTCCTATTAATCAATCAGGGCATCTGGAGGTTGTCGGCTCATCATAAATTATCGCACATAAGCTATCTACCAACAACAATAACTGATTCTTGGACTTGGCCAAGATTGACCACAACAGTAAAGAATTTTGGTGGATTAGGATGAGTTTTATCGTTAACGCATACATATGTGATGTTGGTATGATTTCTTTTATCAACCAGATTTAAGGAAGAATTAGGTATTATTAAGAAATAGCGCCAAACACCAAGATTTACTCCAAAGCCGAATGAAACTTTTCTTATCAGCAACAAGAAATCTTTCATTTCTTTGCTTCATTCCCGTCCCGTCCCGGCCTGAGCGAAATTGTATCAGGAAGTGTGTTTTGTTATATGTGCGGTTTAGTTTAGACGCTTTCGGTATATCAGTTAAAGCTTGAGGTTTAATATGTAGGTATTAACTCTGGAGCTGCACTCGCCCACAGTCCTTCCCTTTGAGTCAGTGAGTGAGTTGAGGGTTGTAAACAATAGGAATGAATATGTTCGAATTTATACGTTTATATCGAAAGCAACAGAAGTGATGCTCATGCAGTTCGCTTTTCGGCTTCCGCCTTAAGAGATTAACGAACTGAGTGCCTGCAAGGCAGATACAGATAACGACGACGAGCCGCTCAAACCGTAATCTGTATAACAACATTAAATACGAGTCCAATTTGCCGCACTGTGATTCGGAATCATTGCGAGACCGAATTGGGACCTATACGTTGCCCCGCTGCCGCAGAACGCAGAAAAGGCCTCGAAAACAGCCGCGAATCCCTCCTTTTGGTTTGCCACCCAAGAACAAGACATTTGTTTGCTGTGTATACATAATCATTAGTTTCATTTAAAGCATGCGCAAAATTGAAGAAAATAGATTTATGAATTTTGAGGTTAGGATTTATTATCTTCTCACTCACCGTCCGAACTCGAGTAGTATATTTGTAATCATTATTATTTAGCTAGCACATCAAAAGGCCAACCGAAAATGTACGTGCGAATAAATAGGTAATTGAGGTGTCAGCAATGATGTGTTGCTTGTCGAGAAATGATACATTGATGGTGAATCAACACAGTTCCCTTCCTATTTCTTTCTTGGCTTCGATACCTCGACCTCGTCCCTCGTCCTCGTCCTCGTCATAAAACTTCGATACATATCCGTCACCCCCCATCTATAATTTTCCTCTACCCATTTCTACCGTATAAATATCACTAACCTAACCTCAAAACGTTGCTTGTGCTTGCTGATGTTATACATTAATATAAAAGCACGTTCATGACAAAGACAATTTGGTAGCTAATACTAATAATTAATTAAATCGCACCTCGTATAATAACTGAAGCATTTAATAACTTAATAACTGAACATCACGATGTGTAGTCGGAGCAAGCTAAGAGAACATAAAAAATAAATAATATGAAACAGGTGCGTGTAGTGTAAAAGAGGCGTGCGAGACGACTATACCCACCGCATCGTTTGAAAACTCTGAGGCATTAAAACTTCCTATCTGGAATGTGTATATGAACATGAACATGACAAAACGCAATTTAATTTAATAATGCATGAGGCGGCACCGGCCACTTAATCATAACCGCTAATAAAGTTATGAAGTGTTGATTACCTAATTGTACACACACTTTCGTAAAGCATAAATATTTAGAAGTAGATAAAGAAGGATGCATTTTAACACTTTTTAATCACAATTAGAATATTTTATATGTAAACATGCAACTCTGACTAATTAGTTACTTTATACTTGGAAATTAATTTTCAAGCATAAAAATTGAGAGAATTCAGAATTGTAAATTCTCAAAGCGCACCTAATCAAGATGTAAACGCTTAAATTATGCATAAATTCGTCTACACAGAGCCAGAACGAAGTAAGTTGCTATTGTTAATTTGTACTTGTAGAGAATTTGGGTGAGTGTGTGCACACAATTTGTTCGTGAACAGCACACAATGCCTAATATTAATTTTTATCTGTTTATCAAGTGTATAATATCGGGCCGTTGCCATCGTACATCAAGTCAAAACAAATAATTAATATACAATGCCCGCCTGTGGTTCTCAACTCAAGCCATGCGCGCAGATAATCATGTAACTTACATGCATGGTGCCTTGGGTGTTGAAGAAAGGGAATGCATGCAATGGGTGTTATTAACTACATGTCGACAATTAAAAGATAGTGATACTACATTAAGTCCTAAATGTATTCGTAATTCAAAATGCTGACAACGCGCCTGCCCACCAGCTGCTGCCGTTGATTTAAGAATATTTGCATACATTATTTATCGAGCCGAAATTTATAAGTTTTATAAAATACAACATTATAACTGATAAATTTTAGAAAATTTAATAGTTGATTAGCTTTCAATGGTTGTTAGGTTAGGTTATGTTTTAAACGTTAAATTAGAATATAAAGTGTGCATTTGGCTGAGGCACCGCGTTTGGGGTTTGAGTTTTACGATATAGAACGATAGATATAAGAAACGATATAGATCTGAGTTATGGTTTGTTGCAATGACGTTAGTTACCGTATATAACATACTCCCACACCCGTGGAGAGACTTTCCGGCCGCCATCTTCGCAACACTTTTAATTAATATTCGTATAAACGCCGCAGGCCGAAACGAATAGCGCGAAGAACGCTAATTACCGCCTTGGCTTGCAGTAGCCAAGCCGAGATATGAGGATATGAGTACTATCTTTCATTCTATTCGACGAATAGGCTCGAGTGCTTTGAACTAAAACTCGGTTGGTCGAGTGTTTTATAAAATGTAATTATTCAAAAACGCATAAAGCCGAAGAAAACGTCTAGCTATTTGTAGCCCGACGTTGATGTATTTCTGTTGGTCGGTGCGATTTCTTCGTTCGCGCTTATTTTATGCTTTAATTCGTGTTCTTACAATTACGTACAACTATATTCCAACTATCTTGGTAAAGTGAGTATACATGTATTAAGAAAGTACAAATAGTGCAGTTGATGGTTATATTTGTATGCTTATTGGAGTTGGAGAGTTCGTGCACCTTCTTCTAATTCAACTAGAAACTAGAAATACAGCTAATTTCATATGATACAGTATGTCCCTGGTTCGAGTTGAAGTTCTTTTTAGCATGTTTATTGAGACTGATTCGAATTAG
>JARJDT010002585.1:0-15140 GCA_030264655.1 Leptusa sp. GC000079
GCTGAAAGTTGTTTGCCGTCCCTTCGCTTCCTGCTGCCCTCGCTTCGCTCGGGCAGACAAAAAGCGGCGGGCCGGCAAATTCAACTTTCTGCCCTAGAGTCACAATATACTATTAAATTCTGTTTAAATTAAAATACGCATTGCCATCTATTGGTAAAATGCCCGTATGCAAGTGAGCAAATGAGATAGGTATTTCCGTGCGCAAGCGTAGCATTTGCTCTCTTTTCCACTCATGGGCATAATGATGGCATCTCACTTTATTAAATATTAAATCTAGCATCATGTGTTTACGATTTCCGTTGGATTTGTTTTCTTTTCATATAAAATCAAAAACAACTTGTGCTTATGAGTGATTGTCGCTTTGTCGCGCGTTTGATAAGAATGTCAGTTAATTTTAATTTGTGAATTTTACCATCGCAAACAAGAAACATGTTTATAAACGATGTGCACAAGAAAGAAGAGATTCAGAGTCTTGCAATCGGCGATTTGAAGCTCTTGGGCATCAAATACCGAGCGAAAAAAAGCCGCCAATATGTAGAGGTTAGAACGATACATTTTTTTTAAATAAATTAATTTCCGTTAGATTGATTACAAACAATTTCAAATCGCCTTGCTGTGTTATTGTTCACAGGAAACGAAAAGCCGCAAGGTTTTCAAACGGTCGTTACATTTGCTTCCTGTTGAGACTGTAACACTTCCAAGTGGACAACAACTGATTGTCCCAAAAATTGTCCATGAATTATGTTCGTTTATTGTTACAAAAATCGCGACTGAAGGGCTTTTCAGAAAAGGAGGCTCGAAAAATCGTCAAAATGAAATCAAAGTATTAATTTACTCACAACGTTTTTGATCGAAAATAACTAATTTAAATGTTTTAGTTGTCCTTAGATGCTGGTTGTCATTTAGGTGAAGAGCATCATGAAATTGATGTTGCTAGCATCCTCAAAACCTTCTTTAGAGAACTACCTGAACCATTAATTCCTTATTCTTACCATGAACTTTGCCTTCGATGTGTTTTTCTAGACAAAAAACAAAAACAAATTGATGCAACACTTCTTTCTTGCCTTTTATTACCAACAGTTCACTTAAATACTTTGGCATACTTCATGCAGTTTTTACACAGAGTCTCTGAATACAATACGTTTAATAAAATGGATGCTTATAACTTGGCTGTGGTAATTGGACCAACTTTATTTCCTGCTGAAGAGAAAACACTCACCAATGCACCGCTCAGAATGACTAAAACATGCGAGTTATTCAAATTGCTTATCGAAAACGCGGCAATAATCGGTGTTTTGAATGAGAGCATTATTGAGCGAATTGCAAAAAGTGCTGCAGGATTGACTGACGAAGACACCGCGAGTACCAAGAAGAAAAAAAAGCGACGCAGCGGAAGTCTTACCCGGATGTTGAGCGGATTAAAAAAGATTGTTACGCACAAAACTGAGGATGTGCATGCGACACCCGATCTTTTGATGACGCCTTGTTTGACGCGTTCCGCAAAGAAGAGGAAACTTGAAGGTGGTATTTCTGCCAAGAAAAGACACGAAATTCTTGGGCATTTACCACAAAGTGCTATTTTAAACACTCCTTATACTGGAACTAGGACGCCCGTTAGCAATCATCCAAAGTAAACCAATAATTTTATTACTCTATAAGTTATTTAACAACTGTTATTTTTTTACAGTGGCAAGAAAAAGAACACCCCAGAAAATGCGAAGATGTCAAGTGTAAAACCTGAAACGGCCAAAGAAAAACGCTTGTTATGGGCTAAATCTGACAAAACAAAGAAAAAAGATGAGGCTTCTAGTACGAGTTCAATCCAAAGACGTTGGTCGGCAGTAAGTTCAGCTGCTGGCTTCAAGAAAAAGAAGGCAAGAAGTTCATGTATTGGAACAATTAACACTGATGAAGTTAAGTTGCCTGAAGTTGAACCTAAAACTGAACACATTGACAATGAAATCAATGTTATCAATGAAGAAATGCTGTCTGCAACAGACCCAGACTATGTGCGTATTCCCAAAGCCGAGTATGAAGAGATAAAAAGCCGCGTATCGGCGATTGAACGCCGTATTTCCATTGAGTTGTCGCCGGAACCAATCGAGTCTGCCGTTGAAGAAGTCAACAAGAAATATGAAGAAACTCTAGTCCAGGCAGAGCCATTAAGTCTGACAACTGACCAACTTGCCAAGCGTCTAAGCAGAGAACTGAAAATCCGACGGTCTGACGAAAACCGGCCAGTCTTCCGCTCCCCCAGTGCTAGAAAAATCGGTAGTTTGCGGCGCAAAGAAGGACAAAAAGTGCGACTCAGTCGAACGCATACTTGGAGCACTTCTACGGTTAATGTTGGTCCACGTGGAAGTATAAGACGTTCGGTTTCGAAACAAAATGATACAAATTCATCGACAAAAAGCAACAGCTCTTCCCTTGCTTCATCAACAGTGACGAGTTCGATTGTTACGGATTCTTCCGGTGGCAGTTGGAAAAGCGCTCAAGGCTTTTTCAGTACGCCTGATCTTCCGCTTCCAGCTCTGGATAACACTTGCCGGGCTTCTCTAGCGCGCTTACGCTGCCAGAATGCTGGCATGGTCATGGCTAAAGCGCGTCTTTTTGACAACATGGGGGATTCTACTGATGAAGATGGTGCAATTCCGCGTGTTCGCGCAAATAAGATAGGCGCGCCGAGAACACAAATCAATAGAATTCGCACATTGCGGATGGATGATAGGAGGAAGAAGAGTATGTCGCCCAGGAAGCGGCCTTGCAAAAGCCCAGGAATTCATCGTTTGCCGCCTAGAAGTTATACAAGGCCTGAGGAGCGCAATGCGGTGCTTAGAGAAATGCATCCGGCGAATTCGGAAGGTACGCCTAGGCAGATGCCACTTATTAAGAGGAGTTTGGGGGTCAAATCACCGAGAAGATTGTGTAAAACACCGTTGGCTACTTTGGAAATTCGACAGACGCCCATGAAAGGATCACGACTTGTTTTGGACTAATTACTTATTTTCTACTATGAATTTTGCTATGAATAATTACAAGTACTGTACATATTATTATGTTGTACATACACACATACATACAATGGGTAGAAACATTCTTGATGAACAAATTTAAAAAGTACTATACAAATAACATATAACTTTAATAACTACTTGAAACAATCCTAGGGTTGCAAGATTTTACTGCCCTTTTAATGTACCTTTTTATATGAATGTTGTTTTCTTGTGTTCCTTTAATCATTTGACTATTATATTTTTCTAACGTATTATGAATATTAAATAAAAACTTCAGAAAGTATGATACCAGGTGATTATGATCTTTTGGTTTCATCTTTGTTGATAAAAAACTTTTAAATTTTAATTCATCCATATTTTTATTGAAAATTGAATAATTATGCAATATTTTACATTTAATTTTAACCAAACGAGCAAAAATATGTAAAGTTTATTGTTTTCCATGATACATGTTTTCTAAATTTTAATTTAAATTCGAATTTAAACGACTCCTCGACTTTTAAATCACTTTGTAGTAACTTTTTATTTCAATACATTCATGTTTTTGAAGAAATCGCGTGAAAATTTGATTGATTCGTCAATAATTTCGTGATCTTAATTGTAAAGTAAACTTAATTGTGTATTTAATTATCAATTACCGCGGAAAATTACTGATTCTGGCCAATTAAAATGCTCCACGCTGCTTATTTTACTTGCCTAGAAATAGAGTGCACCACTTTCGCCTTATTTCATTAAATAGATATATTTTGAAAAAAATTACATTTTGAGATTACTTTCATGCTTCCGATATCTATTAATTCAATAATTAAAGTCCAAAGTCTTTTATTAATTTATTATTAGCTCTCATCCCTTGTTTTGATCGAAATTTGAGTGAACTTTCGCAAAGTGCGCTTTAAATCTGCGCATTTTCATAACGAAAACACTTGCCTTGGTCGAGCTGTCAAGTCGCAAACACAATCGTCAACCGAAAACATATGAGACCCGGGTCCGGATGAAACAAAACTAAAAGCTAAAAGCGAATATCCAGACGTAGAGAGAACATAGTGACCGAAATGAATAAATAATTACATCGAGTGATGCGTTTTATTAATGATTAACGCGAGTTAAAAACAACCCTCAAGTCTGAGACGCACCACAGAGTCAAAAATAACAAATAGCCAAGATGCGGTCACTTGGAATATCGGTAATAAGCCTTGCCTTGACCACCTTGGTGGTGGCGAACGCTTACTACCAAAAGAAACAATTCTACCCTTCAGTCGTGTACATAACTAAATCTAATCCTAGTATGGCTGTAAGTATTCTTGATGAAAACATTGTACACGTAGACGTTGCACGCACCCTGTCTGGTGACGAAAGTTTAATGTTTACGTGCTTTGCCTTACAGGTAATTTACATTCAAGCATTCATATGCGTCTTTCTGACGGGCAAACTGATGCGGAAAGTGTTTTTCGGCGAGTTACGAACCTCGGAATTCGAGCATTTAATGGAACGCTCATGGTATGCGATAACAGAGACATGTCTAGCATTTACAGTCTTCAGAGACGATTTCAATCCGAAATTCGTTGCTCTATTTACACTGCTATTGTTTTTGAAGTCTTTCCATTGGCTAGCTGAGGATAGAGTGGACTTTGTGAGCAAACAAACTGCTCATTGTTATTGAAAACTAACACTTTGTTTCTTAAACAGATGGAGAGAAGTCCAATCATTAGCTATCTCTTTCATATCAGAGTACTAGGATTGCTTCTGGTGTTGGGACTATTAGATGCCTACTTTGTGGACCATGCTTATCAATCAACAGTCTCAAAAGGCGCATCAGTGCAATTAGTGTTCGGTTTTGAGTACGCCATTCTGATAACAATGGTGATCAACATAACAGTCAAGTACACTCTCTATTCAGTCGACTTGAACAGCGAGACGCCATGGGACAACAAGGCCGTTTTTCTCTTATATACTGAGCTTATCATGGGATTATTCAAAGTAATCCTTTATGCTGCGTTTGTAATGATCATGATTCGCATTTATACATTGCCGTTGTTTGCGCTGCGTCCGATGTATTACACTCTGCGCAACTTCAAGAAGGCGTTCAATGATGTGATACTGTCACGTCGCGCGATACATAACATGAATACATTGTATCCGGACGCAACGGCCGAGGAATTGCAAAGTGGCGACAACGTCTGCATTATTTGCCGCGAGGAAATGACCACGGCTTCAAAGAAGCTACCTTGCAATCACATCTTCCACGCTGCATGCCTGCGCTCATGGTTTCAGAGACAACAAACATGTCCCACTTGCAGGCTTAACATTCTCCGTACGCCGACTCCCCCCGCTCAAGATAGACAAGCACGACCGCAACCAATGCCCAATATGCCTAACATCCCGAATCAGTTCAATTTCAATATGCCTAATCCTTTCCTTCTGCTTAATAATAATTTGCGGAATGTTCAGCAAGCTCAGCAAGGACAAGCTCAAGCGCAAGGAGCGCAACCGCCGCGTATGCCCAATATTCCATTTGTTCCGCCCACTGGGCAAGCTACTGGCGACGCTGCTAACATTCCCCAGTTTTTCCCCTTTCCTCCGATGGGTTTCATGGCGCCGCCACCGATGCCACCGCCGAATTTATCCACGCTTTCTTTAGAGCAGTTGCGTCGCATGGAGGGCAACGAACGGGATCATGTTGAGGCAAGAATTCAATGGTTGCGGAATATTCAACTCATGTTGGATGCTGCTGTATTAATGATGCAACAATACAACACAGCTGCGGCTATTTCCCTATCAATGCCAAATACTAGTTCGAATGCTGAATCGGCCACAACTGCTGAAAGTGCTGAAGGCGCATCAACTTCAGCTGCAGCTGGAGAATCCACTTCAGTCAGTAATAATTCTTCTACGGCTGCTACTGCTGGTAGTAGCACTACAAATATTTTGGACACTGATACAGATGAGACATTGATTGAGAATATTAATGGGAATGTTGAGATACCGTCAACTAGTTTGGACGAGCAAAGTGGTGATTCGATGATTCGACAACGTCGCTTGCAGAAGTTCTTGCAAGAGGAACAGCAGCAACAGGAAGCAGAAGCACAGTCGTAAATGAAATCTTTAAGTTTCGTTTTTAAATTTGTACATGATTACTACTATTTACTACTATTATTATAAACTACTTATTTGCAACTTGGAAATGTGCATGAATGACTGAAAATTTGAATGTTTTGTTTGTGTGAAACAAAAATAATGTGAAACAGACATAAAATATTCATAAATGAAATTGATGAATAGAACACAATTATTTAAGTTCTATTTTTTCTATGCATTAAATTAAAGTGAAATTCTGTACTTCTTTGTTTTGTTTTATTATTATAATTTCAGAACTAAAGCAGTTATGAGTTAATAAATTAATTTATTATAAATATATTGCAAACTTTTTTTAACAGATCTTTTGAAGTTGGTTTGAATTTGGAAAAAATAACATTAAAGTTCTTTTGGATCTCATTTGCATGTGCTACTAAACCGACGAAAGATGCTACGTGTCCCATATCCCAGTTGGAACCCATTGGTTTAGAAATTTGAAAGATTCTGAGTGAGAAAGTCGTTTGGAGCTCACACCATTTTTTAAATGTAAAAAAATATAAAAGGTTGTCTTGCGAGAAACAAATGCTCAATAAACAAAAAATTTAAAATTAGAGCTAAACAAAATTGAATAAAATAAAAGGTTAAATGTCATACATTGTGTTGGATCCGCAAATTTTGAAGTACATTATCCTATGTACAATTCAATTTTTTCGAATAATTTTGTACCTAATTTACATCGGTAATAATGGCCGACAAATCCCGCGATAAAAAAGCCGAAAAGGATGCTAAAAAAGAACTCAAAAAACAAGAAATAGAAGAACGCAAAGCTAAGCGCAAAGAAGACACGAAAAATTTAAAATTAGGATATCAATATTTCGTTGGATTTATTGGTAATGCTCCCATTGCCGCATGACATTATTATAGAAATTAATAAATTTGAATCAATCCTGTAGTTGCATTGGGTGGTTTTCAAATGGGAACATGCATCGGTTGGTCCTCGCCTGCCCAAGAGCCGCTGCAAAACGCAGGAATTCCGCATGCCGATTTCAAATGGGTTGCCAGTGTCTTCGCTCTCGGGTCTGCGTTCGCTCAAATATTCGCCGCATTCATGATCAAAGTAATCGGGTTAAAATACGCAATCATACTATTTGAGTTTCTAACCACTTGCGCTTGGGTTGTACTAACTATATCAACAAATTTCTGGATAATTATCGCGGGGCGCGTTATGTGTGGCTTCGTCGCCGGAGTTTGTGTATCTTGCCCAGTTTATTTAGGCGAAGTGACGCATAAAAGTCACCGGGGCACCCTGGGAGTTTGTTTCCAATTGTTTGTTACCGGTGGCAACTTGTATGCGTTTTGTTTAGGCACAGCCAGAAATTTGTACATTTTAAATATTGGTAGCGGAATGTGGTGTGTTGTTGCAATGATTCTCACAATACTTTTTGTCCCGCACTCTCCTTACGCATTGATGCGCAAAGGCAAAGAGGAAAAAGCTATCAAAATTTTGGAAAAGACTCGCGGTAAAAACTACGATATCAAAAAAGAAATTGATGAGATAAAGGCAGCAATCGGGGCGAAAAAAACCGTTGGGGAAGGTTTAACCGACCGCGTTAATTTGAAATCATTTGGCGTGCTTCTCTTGATTCATATTTTACAACAAGTCACAGGGGTTAATGCAATCATGTACCATGCTCACTACATCTTTGAAAGAACTTCCACCTATATTAACAAACATACATCGGTCATTATCATGGGTTCTGCACAAATTGCCATTGCTATTGTATGTGCTTATGCTGTCGATCGCGCGGGAAGAAGATTGTTGTTTAGCATTTCTTTGAGTGTTATGGGTGTCGCGATGGCTATAATGGGCTTTTATTTCATGATGCTTCGAACCAATCCTGATTTTGCAAATACCATAGCTGTTGTTCCTACACTGACTTTGGTCATGTATAAAGGTGGCTTTTCATTAGGCACTGGTCCCTTGCCTTGGGCAATGATTGGCGAATATTTGCCAGACAGTGTTAAACCCATTATGGCAATGATTATTTCTTTCATTAATTGGATTCTTGCGTTTACTATCGCATGGTTGATGCCTGTTTTGATGACCAATGTTGAATCAGAACTTGTCTTTTATGGTTTTGCAATTATGTGTTTGATTGGCGTATTTTGCGTTCTCTTGTTCCTTGTAGAAACAAATCAAAAAACATTCGAACAAATTCAATCCGATATTGGTGCTCATAGAATTGGATGGATTAAAAAGAAATCTCCACCAACATAAACTACTTTCATAATTCGGATACATGTTTTTTAATTAAAAACATATATATAACATCTAGTAACTTGGCGCATAAAACAAAAAAAGTCAAACAATCATTCACTTTACCGCAAAATTTTTCTACAAATTTTTCAAACGCTACATAAATGGCTAACGAGGAAAAACAAGCAAAAAAAGAAGCAAAAAGCAGAGAAAAAGCGGAAGCCAAAGTAAGGCGAGAGCTCGATACCAAAAACTTGAAAGTTCTTTGGCAGTATGTCATCGGCACAATAGGTATGATGCGAGTTAGTTCGTATCTCAATGTCTTATACCATAATATACCTTTTTCATTTAGTTGTCTTGGGTGGTTTTATATGTGGAACATGCATAGGTTGGTCATCACCAGCAAGCGCACTTCTTGCCGATGAAGGTATTTCCGAGAGTGAGTTTGCGTGGGTTTCAAGTATCTTTGCTTTGGGTGGTGCGTTCGCGCAAATATTTGGAGGATTATCAATAAAACTCATGGGTTTCAAATATTCAATCATAATTTTCGAAATAATTACTGGCTTGTCATGGGTGCCATTAACATTCAGTACAAATTTCTATATTTTATTACTGGGAAGACTTATCGCTGGCTTTTCGGCTGGTTTCTGCGTCATTTGCCCAACATATTTGGGCGAAATGGCACACAAATGCCATCGGGGCACACTTGGGGTGTTTTTCCAATTGTTTATAACAGGGGGCATTCTGTACACATTTGTATTAGGAGTTACTAAAAATCTGGCACTTATTAACATTGCTTGCGCTGCTTGGTGTGGTATTGGCGTTATTTTAACATTGCTTTTTGTACCTGAGTCGCCGTATGTATTGATGAAAAAGGACAAAGAAGAAAAAGCAATGAAAGTTATGGTAAGAATCCGTGGCGCACAGTATGACAATCAAAAAGAGCTCAATGAAATCAAAAGCTCTCTGGGCAAAAAGGAATCAGCCAAGGAAGGCCTCAAAAATAAAGTTAACTTGAAAGCGTCAGGAGTTCTTTTGATGCTACATATAATTCAACAATTATCCGGCATTAACGCGGTTTTATACCATGCTCAATTCATTTTTTCTACAACAGCGACAGATATCAGCCCCGACGTCTCAGTGATTATCATTGGCATTGCTCAAGTGTTAATTACCCTTGTTGCTGCAGCAGCCGTGGATCGTGCAGGCAGAATACTATTGTTTGTTATTTCTTTGGGAATCATGTTTGTAACTATTGGTTTGGTGGGATTCTTTTTCACAATGCAACGAATTAATCAATCCGCGGCTGAGAGTATGGCACTTGTTCCAACGTTAGCCTTGGTACTTTACATTTGCGGATTTTCATTGGGCACTGGGCCATTGCCTTGGGCAATGTTGGGCGAGTATTTGACCGATAGCGTTAAACCAGTGATGAGTACGGCCATTGCGTTCACAAATTGGATTTGTGCATTTGGTATCTCATGGATGATGCCAGTTGTGATGACCTCTTTTGATCCGGAATGGGTTTTCTATGCCTTTGCGATTGTTTGTTTGTTGGGAGCCTTTGCTGTTCTGATGTTTGTTGTCGAGACAAATCAGAAAAGTTTTGATGAAATACAAGCCGATATTGCAGCACATAAAATTGGATTGATGAAGAAGAAGTAAAACTTTCAAATATTTCGCGCACTTTTATTTTCCTCACTAGCGCCATGTGCGTCAACAAAAACCACGTGGACCACGTTTTTCATGGATTTTACCCGAAATTGTTCCTTTTATTGTTTGTGAATGAAAATTTCAAATTATTAATAGTATTGAGTGTTCTAATAAAACATAAATGCAGAAAATGGTAGAATTTAAGGCAGAGGTAATTAAATTTATACAAATTATTTATATTAACTCGTTTCAAGCAAAGTTTCAAGCTCGATTCACCTATTAACCTCATTGTTTGTTTGTAGGACTTTGAATTTGCCGAAGACTCCGGCGAATCTTCCGAAAACGGCGAGGAAAATTCAGATTCTGAAGAACCCCCAATAATAAGCAATAAAAAAAGACCACTAAAAGATGACGACCCTTTATCCAAAGCTACTAAAAAGCCCAAAAATGAACTCTACAAACAACCAAGTGCTGAAGAATTGAACAAGTTGCGAGAAACCGAAAACCTGTTCAATTCAAATATATTCAGGCTGCAAATCAATGAATTACTTGAGGAAATTAAGATCAAACCAAAATATGAAACACAATTTGATACATGGTTTAAAGAATTCCAAAAACAGGTATTTCAAATACCTGAATTTGAGGAACTTCACTTAAAAGCACTTAAACTTTCCAAAAAGAAAAAAGCAGGTGACCTGCAAAAGTTCATTAATTATGCGGCAAAAGTAGATAGGGTTGAATGTGATCAAGATGTTTCTATGAAATTCCTGAAGCCTAAAAGCACCACTTTTTTACATAGTTCATTAAAAAACATTCCTAATGAAAAGGTTAAATTCGTTGGTAATATTATCATTGCAATGAACAAGGCAATGTTTTTTGAGAAAGATTATCTTAATAATAAATACGCATTAAAGAAGCATTTCTACATGCTTTACATTGAACATTATATTAAAAATTTCGAAAACATTAAAGAAATTCAAATGAAAAATTATTTGCACAACAATCAGTTGAAATATCTTGAAATTGTACCAACTTTTAATGATTTGGTACAAATTAACATTTTCATAACACCTGAAAATGATACTTTTAAAGCTAACAGATTTTTGCCAAATAAAAATAACATCAAACAACTGAACTTGAATGCATTTCCAGACTTTGATGTTGCTAAATTCAGCAATCAGGGCAGTTTCTTATATAATTCTGCATTATTGTTTGACTACACGTTAGAAACAAACCATTTTGACTTAGTCTCCAATTTAAGTACACTTAACAATATCAAAGATGCTATCAAATTGATAATAATCTGGTTGAGACAGAGACAACTTACTTGCGACTATCGCGGTTTCACAGACGATTTAGCTGTTTATTTGGTTCAATATTTGTTTGCCAAAAAGAAAATTAACAAATTAATGAGTTCATACCAAGTTGTCCGCATTTTCTGGTCGTTTTTGGTCAATTTAAAAGACGATAAGTTGTCCATTGCCCTTGATGTCAAGCCTAATGACTTGCAATCATTTGAAGGCGATTTTGTCTTGTTGGATAAGAGTGGTTGCTACAACGTTGCAGCGTTTTTAGATTGCAATATCTTCTTAAAAGTAAAATCTGAAGCTAAAACTGCTCTGGAAAGCCTTGATAGCAACAGATTTAATGCATTCTCGCACTTGTTCACTACTAAAATGCCTGTTGGACTACAATATGACGCGATATTAAAGTAAGTGTTTGTTTTCAATACTAATTAAACTAAAAAGTTAATTTGTAGAATAACTGATATCAATAACTTTAAAAAAATTTATTGGAACTGTTCCGATGAAGATAAATTCAAATATTTCGGTTGTTATAAACTGCTGGTTCAAAAGCACATTGAGAAAATGTTAAAATTTGGATTGACAAACAGAATCACTGAATTGATTCCTTTACACTCAGATAGCATGAATATGATCATCTTTGGGATTAATTTGAATTCAGAGTTTTGTTTCAATGTTATTGAGAAAGGTCCTAAACAATATGAAGAAGGTGCTGAAGAATTTAAAGAGTTTTGGGGCACTTTGGCGGAACTACGAAGGTTTAAAGATTCGTCAATTTACGAAGCTGTATATTTCGAAGATGTGAAAACAATTCAAGGCAAGCGCTTGATATTCCGTAAAATTGTTAAATTTGTAATGGAGGAAAAACTGGAATTGAACTATGAGATAAATGGCGGTGAACTAGAAAAACTATTAAGGTTGGACCACATTGAAAATCCGTTTCCAACAGGCTCCAATGAGGAAGCTACCTTAAAAATTAAAAGTGCCCAAATGCAACTTGATAAGATTTTGCGTAACTTAAAACTTCCGCTGCCGATTACCGCAGTTCAATGTACTTCTGACTTGTACAGGTAAGATATACTTAATAATAATTAATATTAATAAGAATAAAACTAAATTTGTGCTAAATCTTTGTAACATTTTTTAAAGGTCTTGAAATCTTGTAATTATAATTGACAAAAAATTAGATTTTAACAGTTTTCTATCGTTTCACTTCAAATTAATTAATTAAAATTAAAGTAAATTTTCCTTATATTTTATAGTTATACTGATTTATTCCCACCAATTCCAACAAATTGCATTTGGAAAAACTTTAATTGCAAGGAAAATGGCGACTTTGTCTTGATCAATGAACAAGAACAAGAGCACTACACAAAACTACCCCATTTGGTCGACCCAATTGAATGCGTCTTGCAACTAGCAATGAATTCGAAATGGCCCAAAACAATCAAAGCACTACGCGCAATGAAAGCGATCTACTATTACGAAATATCCAAGCTAATCCGCACCGAACACGACATTGTGACATCAGTCCGCGACGATTTCGTCGACATATTTTACCACGGATACGTTTTCCGCCTACGTTTACACCACCCTAAAGAAATAGCGTTGTTGAAGAAAGATGTCACTGAAGACGGACTCACTTTCTATAAAGATACTGAAGAAAGTTTAGAACTGGAACGTGATAGGGAAATTCTACCGAAAATATCAGGTGCTCTCAACGGTCTCCATCAAAAACATCCGTGTTTCGGCCCATCAACTTGCCTAATCAAACGCTGGCTGCGTTCACAATTAATAGATGCGGGTCATATCAGTGATGTTGTTATCAGTCTCCTGAATGCTTCTTTGTTTATCAGTTCAGAGCCTTACAAATCAGCTATATTGCCGCAAGTTGCATTCTTGCGTTTTCTCAAGTTTCTTGCCGGGTTTGATTGCAACTTTCAGACAGTCACAGTTAACTTTAATGATGGTATGAGTGTTGAGGATTTGAATGATATCGACAGCAAGTTTCTACAAAACAGAACAAGTTATAATGCATTGCATGTTGTGACACCATTGGATGGAGGCAAATCAGTTTTTACCAAACATAATCCCAGTAATGTTATCATGAAACGCATCAAATGTTTGGCTGTGGAGACATATAAAGGCTTATTGACTGGTTTAGAAGAAGGAAACATGTTTGTTGACATTTATAAGTCGTATTTTGTGCCGAATTTAAATGGCTATGACTTTTTGATTCATTTGAATGCATCAGCAAACTTAAGAAAGTATCAACAAGTCAACCGGGAACAAAGTTTAGTTATTAAACTGGAAGCTTTTGATAAAGAACTATCAAAGAGTCTCCCTGTAGTCGGTTTTGACCCCATTGAGTTTTATTTGAAGGAATTACGCGTAAGTTATTACATTGCAAATGGAATTTTCACTTTAAAGTTACCAATAATTTGTTTATTTTACATTTGTAGAAGAATTATGGTGATTATGCACTATTTTTCCATGACTATTATGGTGGTAATGTTATTGCTGTGTTGCTAAAGCAAAATATGTTACAGGAACAAGAGTTTAAGGTAAATCTAAATAAATTTCTCTTGCTATTTCTTTGTTTTATTTGTATTTACAAAAATATACTACAACAAATAAACTTTAATTTCATTCCTTGTCCAATTTCAGATATCCAACACTCATGGATGTAAATTAACACCTAAAGGCAAACTACAACTAGATATTGAGGCCCTGATTGAAGATTTCTATATTCATGGCAAGGGAATTGTGAGAACAATTGAGGCGCAACAGAAGTAATCCATCCAGCTCCTTCATAATTAATAAATTGTATCTTTGTATTGTATTCTGTGCTATGTAATTAGTTTGAATGAAGTTTAAATTAAAGATGGTATGAATTATCTGTTGTAAGTTTTATGTTGGTGTTCAATGACTAGTTTATCAGTTGCATACATTTGCCCAACAATGACCTGAAAAACAAAATTGTTTCATAGTGAATAAAATATAATTAATTGAATTAAAATAGCAGAATACTTGTCTTTTAATCATTTCTAGATTGCTAGCTGCCTCTTGAATTTTACATGCTAAAATGTGTGGATCTCTGATCTCTTTGTTTGTCCTAAATGTGTCTTTAATTTTTCTTATCGCATAATTTCTGTAACGTTTTATGTAAATTAGTAAAATTAATTAAGATTTTTTTTATTGATAGGTTATATTCTTACCGAAAATTATAAGAAGAGAACTTTCCTGATTCGCGTAAGAGCGACTTGTACAAAATGAGGACCTGTTGGGAATTTCCAGTCATTTTCGATTTAAGATAAGATTTTTTTAAAATGCAATAGATGCACCGGCAAATGTGCAATGAATTTCGCGTGTGTATCGTGCGTGCACGGTACAGAAGCAAACTTGAGCAAGCACGGATGCGAAACAGCAGTCAGCAGGTCAATCAACCAAAATCAACTTGATACGGTCCTGATAGCCCTTCGATTTTATGGCACAGTTTTCGAATCCACCATACTTATGCTACAGGCCAATTTTTCACAAATATCAAGCGATCACCTTGGCGATTGTTTCCTATGGTTATGAAGTAGATTTTCATTCGATTACACCAATGATTACACCATAATTTGTTGTAGGTATTAACTGAGTTCATATGCAATTTTCAAAATCTAGTTGGCGAAATCACGATCGCCGTAACGTGAATAGGGTATATTTGCATTGTTATACGATTTTGTTCCCCCCGCACCGATGCAACCAGCACGAAGCATGCCAATCACCCAAAGCAAACCCGAAGCGTGTGCTCGCACACGTGATTTGTCTCCTTCACGGACAATCCGCTTCCGA
>JARJDT010002590.1:0-12137 GCA_030264655.1 Leptusa sp. GC000079
AGTGCCCTGAAGACACTTTTGCCCTAACTAATAGGGCTGTCCAAATATTCGCGAAAAACGACCGAAAAAAAGACAAAAATCGCAATAACAAGCAAACTATAAGAGGTACAGAATAGACTTAAATACAAAAAAGACGCAAAAATTAATTGCCTTTAAGTGCCCTGAAGACACTTTTGCCCTAACAATTATGGCTCTTCTGATAGTCACGAAAAACCACCGAAAAGAAAAAAACCAACATAACAAGCAGCAAGACGACGTGTGTGCACCGTCTTGCATTAACACTTAATTTTGTAAAATTCCAAATCCAACAAATTTTAACCTGTTGGGCAGAAGGTGTGGCCCAATAATTAAATTGTTAACAATTCCAACCCATACACTGGCAGAAAATCGGTTCAGGTGGCCATAAGGTCGTGCTGCATGTGGATTTTCATTTTGCTAGAAGTGCATTTTATCCAAATTTAAAACGCAGTCCCTCGAAAAATAGCATTCGTCCGTCCATAATATTTTACGATTAAGATTTTCCTGAATTTCGTTCGATATGTGTCATTGATAGGCAACGGCTGAATTGTCATGAAATGAATGGTAAGGATGAAGGTTTGCGGCCCGTAATATTTCGTGGACCATTCGCCCAAGTTCGCTTCCTCAATACAAAGATTCCAACGCCTTGGTGGGCCAGCTCTGAAATTCTCATTTGGCTGCGTGGAAATTTTGGTTACAGAATCAATACACTAAGTGCATATCCGCGGATTCAACAAATGAAGACTCCATTACTTTTTACAAACTGTTCATCAAAAGTTGAAAAGCACGAGAAAATTATGTCGTTGAAACAAATCGGTTGTAACAGTAAATATCACATACAAACAAGCCTACATTATTTCATTATCTTAAACTATCTTAGCTCATTCATAAACACTGTTTTTGCAAGGTTGTCAAATGCATATTTTCTCTAAAAAAAACTCTTCGGCGGGTGTTAAAAACATCAATTTTAAATTCTGAACACAAGATACAGCTATGAAATTTTACATATACCTCCTTGGCGGTAAATGTAACCTTCTTCTTCTCTTCGTAATTACCCAAAGAAGGTCGCCACGTGTCGATGATTCGCCAATTAGTAAACAACCTGTACCCAGTTCAGTGGCTGCAAGTGCAAAGGTCTAAATGTAACACAAAAATATATAGAATTAAATTCTTTATTAATGGGAATTATATTAAATATTTAGGAATAACAATGACAAAATTCGTGGAATTGTATTTCATTTTTGTTTTTTTTTTTGAATTAGCTAAAGGGCAAAACGCGTTATGTGTTCTATTCAAATTACATCGGCCATGTTTAGTCAATAGTTCGTCATATTTTATTATGTATATCATAAACAACGTTTGCAATCGCATTCATTTCATTGCTTGCCCTTTGGAGTCATTCTTTCTATTACGATACAAATATTAAACCCTCCAATATGTCTCAATAATAATCGCGTGGATTACGATTCGATTTGTTTGTTTAATGTGTAAATTGCCAAAGTAACATTCAAAAGTACATCATGGTGTATGGTGTGTGGTGGTTGATATGAGCGCTCGTTATTGGACACAATCCGAAATAATAAATGAATTATTTACGTACGTTTTATAGTGAGATTAAATTCATAATCGATTCATGTATATATCATAAGACATTTGTTTCATTGTGAGAGTTGTACACACGGGGCGGGGGCGCTTTTTAAATGGAACAAATTCAAATTGAACATAATTATAAAGCAACTTAAACTTCCTCATTGTTAATCATAATATATCTATATCAATATAGCAACAAATATTTTCTATCGTAATCATTTTACAATATTATAATAACGCATGTAACATATTTCTATACATATTATTAGAATTTTCCTCATTTTCATTAAAGTTTAAACACATACATTTCTCACATATCAATCATATCGCTATTTCGTTCGTATTCGTTTTGTTCTTATGTTCTTAATGTTTGTTTTACATCGGAAATAAATTGAATTAACAAATAATACATTTAATGATAGTAATAATAACATGTTGTCTGTTGTTGTCTTCATTGTGTCAGATCGTTTTTGTTAATTTTAAAATGTTTGGTAGCTTTAAATAGAGTTTTTTGAGTTCGTTTTAATTTTTCTTAAAAATATTTGGTCTCACTGGGTTTAAACTAGTAATTTCTTTCACTTACATGTCTAGTATAATTAATACCGCGTGAACCATTCTTTCTTTGCGACTGTTCTCATTGGCAATGCCTTGAAAAATATTATATGAATATATGGTATGAGTGGAAAAATGATTAGTTGTTTAGTTAAGCGAAATTCGGGGTAAACGGTGGTTATTCATTCTAAATTTGTTTATACCATTGTTATATTTTCCAATTATTCTTAATTAGTAATTTTATAAATTCTACAAGAACGCGCTAGAAAATTACATGGTAATAGTGTCATAGATTTTTAGATACTTTTGTTTGTGGTTATTTTCGTGGCAATTCATTACAATGAATTAGTTTTATGTAATTAATCAATAATAATTTTATTCATGGCTTAATTTAAACGCGTTGACGAGATGCGACGATTAATTTTAACATTTTTGATACCTACGCAAACTTAATAGTAATCGTTAATAAAATGCTTAATTAGTTTACTTAAGAATTGATTCGCATCGTGCGCGGTTATTACTTTATTTATTATCTCGTATCGCAAGATCGAAATGTCCGAAAATCTATTCACAAACAAAACAAAAAGTTTATATTCGTTTTTAAATGGTAATTGTAGTTAGTAGTTTTATTTAATTTACAAAGTTAATTTTCGCATGTATCAATGGTGATAGAAAGAGATTTAGAGTGTGACTTTCAATGGAAAACATCGTTTTTGGCAGTTGCATTTTCTTAACATGTTTTTCGCACTTATAGTTTATAATAAATATTTATAGAATAGGTTAGGTTCATTCTAATCAAAAGTGGATTCATTTTAATGCTTAGGTTTAGTCATTAAGGGAACATAAATCTGAAAAACTTGCTGTTTCTTATTAATTGACATTTACAAAGCTCTAAAACACATGGAAATCGTAAAACCATGACTAAACCCAGTGAAAATATTCGCAGAAATGAGGGCTGACGCGATGCGATGCGTTTCTATCTTGTCCTTGGTAATTATCGTCGCGTGAAGGATTTGATTTATACATTGTATAAATATAACAAAATCAGGATTAGATTGGTCCCTGCATACATGAACCGTTTTCTCTTACCGAACTTGCTTAATCAATCAATCAATCTCTTTGCACCGTGTTAATTATAAATTTCTCTTTCATTTTGAAAATATACGTATATTATTTATTCATTCATTTATTTATTTTCTTTTATTAATTATTTGCTAGTTAAATATTTAGATTTAATTTGTTAATCAGTATAATGTGTAATTAGTTAGAGTTCCACCAGTTATTTGGCAAGCGAGAAGTATTTGTTTGCTCTGCGCGTGTGGTTTTTCTTGATTTATTTTATATTTAAAGCCGACTATCACCGTTTATACATCGTTTAATTTAATTTAATTTAATTTAATTTGCGTAGAATACTTATACAAACATGTCGATTCGTTCAGTTATCTGCATTTCTGATGTGTTATCATCGTTAAAATCGTATTTGTTGGTATTCATTAATTAATTAATTAATTCATGTTACAGTTAAATGATTCTTTTTATTTTATTTAAATGCGAAATATTAATTATCAAAGCAATTAATTCATATTTGTTACCTGATACCCGTAAACGAACGTGCTTCTTTTTGTTCAAAAATTCATTTGAAGTATTAAAATTGATAATTGATCATCATACATATACAAGTATGAATATAATAATGGAATTATTAATGAATTCGTTTCTGTTTTTTTGTATGTACACAATGTTAAATGTTTTAGTATATTTGATAGGTTTTCAGTTTGCACGTGCACGCTTGCACACATCACATCCATTGCACACACACATCGATTAGTTGTTGCATTATTAACTAACGAATTTGTCGGTATTAGTCATTAATAAAATGTACGCATATATTCTAGCACCGAACAAATGAAATAATTTACAAGTTAACCTCACTCAGAAGGGTTTATTCCTTTCTATTTCCACCACTAGCTGCTGGTTCTTCGCGCGCGTCTTCGATAGATAAATGATAGACTAACAAGTGAAACAATAACCGGATGAGTTTACATGATAATGTTTCGATATATTTTAGTTAAATATTAATTAATTGGGGGATATTTTCTGGCAGTCGTTTATGTACATGCGCATTGATTATTATATTAGTTTAATAACAAAATTTCAATAACACGTATTGGTAGAGAGTTTCACTCGCTGGCGATGTCCTCCATTATCTATGAGATAATCTTAGTAGTTAATTTTTATACACATTGAATTTGTAAGCGAATCGGATCGGATCGGATCGGTGATGGGTATTAACCGGCTTTGAGTTGAGTTTATTTCCTCACAAAACAGACACATTGAGACGACATCATCATAATTGATCATCGTGAATATGAAACGTTACGCCGCCTTTACACGATACATCAACGGACGAGTGGTCACCATCGCCGCAGCGGCCGCCGCCGTCATCATCACATCGGCGGCGATGTCGTTGTTATCCTGATAAGGCAGCACGTTTTGTTGTTAAATGATGCTCTCCTTATTGCGTTCGTTGTCGTTATCGTTATCGTCGTTATTATCGTTATCTTCGACGCTGCTCGGCGAATGCGAGTGCGAGCAGCAGATCTGCATCTCGATCTCGGCGAGCCGATTCTCGAGCTCCCATTGCTGCTGGTTGAGTTTGACGCTCATTGCGGAATTCTCCGTTTCTACCGTCTGCAGGCGTTCGCGCAGACGTTTGATCTCCGATTCGAGCGCTTCGTGCGAGCCCAATAACGGCGACGCCGGCCCCGACAATACCAATTGCGTCATGCTGTCGCATTGAAGCGTTGTGCCTGCAACCAACACCGTTTCTTTTTTAACTCGTTTCAATACTGTCCGGCGACAAATCCACATAACAAATACACAGGACTTTCCAAAATAGTCTGAATAACTAGAAAATAGCTTGCCATAAAAATATTTAAAAAAATTAATAGAATATTTTTCATACAACAATCTATTTTCAGGACAAATAAAATTAGTATCAAAATAAAAAAACAAATATATATTTTTTTAGATACATACTTATAAATTGGGAAATTATAAAACAAAACATAGCTCAAATAAATCACTAAAACTAAGCCATAGCGCAATTACATTTTAATAAAATTAGTTTTTCAAAATTTAGTTGACTTAGTGCAAAATCGCTTTAGCAAAGTAAAGTTGAAGCTGAATATACGTCATCAATCGATAATCACATGGGTACATCAGTACTGATTTGAAACTAATTAATAATAATTTAATTTAAGCAATACAGCAAATTTTATTAACTTGTAATATAAATTAATGACCAAACCGTATATTGTGATGTTTGCCAGAATATGTTCTTATTGTATATTTGGTTGCGTGAATTTGTTGGAACATCGAATGTTTGAAATCAAGTAAATTATAAGACATTACTGAAACGTGATTGACCTTTTGTGCAATATGTATATTATAAGAGGATTATAAGTTAATTTGATCGAGTTTTGTGAAGCTGATTGCGAAAATGTGGGGGACTTATTCCGTTTTCAAGTGTTACCGAGGTAACCGTTTTATGAAATTGAATTTATTGTTTGAAAATTCAAATTAGTCTCTGTCATTAAGACATTTTTAATAAAAGCAGTGATCAGTTGCGTTATTAATTTATTTCTTTATTGTACTTTATTTTTTAGAACATTCCAACATTCCCCAAACTGTCAATTTAGTTGCACACGATCTTGATCATGGCAACCACGAATTGTATGACGTCACTTCATTTTAATGACGTATATGCAGCTAAAAGATGATTTTAATATAGCAACAAAATTGAAATAGAAAAGAGAATATAGTATGTATACGTAGTGTATTTAAAAATAGTTTAAAAAATAGTTAAAGAAAATAGAAATAGTTAGAGAAGTATATTTACATCGGAAATGCGTGTTGCGTAAAAATTACATTTCAATTGTGCTAATTGCATTGCCAACTAACCACTTTTACACAGTAATTTTATGAGCAGTAAACATTTATAAACATAACATCATTGTATCGCATGCATTGTGCTAATGAAATGAGACGAACACTATACTCTTCTTAATTAACTCTTGTTGTGATGTGCATTTTGCATTTTTCGCTTGCGTTCGACTAATTAACACATGAGATATTTTTGTAATTTCTGTAAATCTCTTGTGTGTTTGTTGCTAGTTTGAACAATGTTTACGCATGTTGCTTTGCCCTACCCATCTCAAATCCATTAAAATTATTACGATCACTTTTTTTCCACGTGTGCTGCTAATTATACCTTGACATGATTGCACCCCTAATATTTACCTGTTGACATTGATTAATTGCAATCTTCTTTGCGCAACCAAACATACAACAACTAATAGAATAGATTAATAGAAGAAACGAAAGCATTTCTTTCAATAAATGTTCTTGGACAGTTTTATTTTTTCTTCGCAGTTTGCAAGTTTGAAAGTTGTAGCGATGGTTAGAAAAGCTCGTTAGAACGCTCAAACGTTCTTTCGCACATTTCTCGTTCAATCTTCGTGTTTTTCTCTTTGCTTCTGTCAATGCGAAGGAAACGTATTGGTCGCTTGCTATCTCTTAACTTGATTTCGAGATCTCGGATTGACAAATATATCTGTCGCCTTAGTTTTTTAACGCTTTGAATCTTGTACGTGTAGATTTGGACATTCGTTTGAATCAACAGATAAATACAGGGTGTTTACACTTAGATTTAGAATCAAGGTTCGAACAGTTTTGTTCATGCAAATAGAGACATAGGGGAAAGACGACTATGCCAATACATCATGCTATAATAAAGTCAAGTTGAAGCTGCATATACGTCATCAATCGATATACAATTATTATTGCATTTCTAAAATGTCTGACCATACTGTGTATGTATTGGATAGTTTGAAATTCAAGTGAATTCAAAGACATTACTCTAATGTGATTGACCTTTTGTGTATTGTTTATTCTCACTAATCATTGTTTTTGAGCAATAATTGGAATTAATGCGTAATGGCTTTCTTTGCCGATATGCAACAAATAATAAGTTAATTTGATCGAGTTTTGTGAAGCTGAGTGTGACAATGGGGGACAACTTATTCCGTTTTCTAGTTTTTACGATGTAAGCGTTTTAAGAAATTAAATATGTTGTTTGAAAATTCAAATTAGTCTTACATTTTGAATAAAAGTGTCAATTTAGTTGCATGCGGTCTTTTTGATCATGGCAAGCACAAGCACGCATTGTATGACTCACTTCATATTGATGACGTATATGTAGCTAAAAGATGACTTTAGTACACGTTAATTAATTTTGATGAGATGCGTATTTAGAGTGGGGGTGGGGGTCCAGAAGAGAAGAAATAATGCGGTGCGGGGTGGTGGACGGGGGCTGATGTGAAATTACCTGATCTGGCTTGCGACGCCGGCGTGTGATGCCTGCTGCGTCCGCTGCTGGTGGAGCCGCCGGGCGAGTCCGGCGTAGGTCTGAGTGGCGAGCCTAGCAGCGACCTCGGATAAGAAGGCGTTAGACCGGCCAACCCCGACGGCACCCACATCTCTTCTAATGGAACTTTTCCGCGCGATTCCACCAGACCGGGCGTCGATTGACTTCGACCCATCGCAGCTGCAATTCACATCATCACAACACATCACACATTGTTGTATTACAGCTTCATCTTCATAACATTTTCTTCGGAAAGTTTCGCGAAAAAATTGCCTCAAAAACGATCGCATTGTTACTTCTCTTCGTTTCGTGTCGTATCCAGTCGAGCATATAACTTAAATTTAGAGGATACTTTTTATCGATAGTTTAATCGAAACTATCGGTTTTTAAAATTACTATCGGAATGAACAAAAGTAGAAAACTACTATATCGACTTCTTTATTTTTTTGTTTTCCCGCTAAAACTAAACTTTACCTAAAACAAGTAAAAAAAATATCAAAATTAAACGACAATTAAATTCTTTAATTGCGACGAGATGCACCGATTTATTTTTTAAATAGTTGAATATTGTTTATTTTAAAAGTGCAATAAACAAGTGTTATTTATGTAAAAACTAATTGAATGAATTTCCCGCCAAATTTCGATAATTGTGAAAGCAACTATCGAAACTATCGATGGCAACACTATCGATAATAAGTTCCCTCTACTTAAATTAATTAATCGACACAGAGATGGAGCTTCTTATTCAAATTCAACCGCACACTCGCTCAGCGCTGAATGATAATTAATTAATTCTTATTTCCGCGCTGGCTGCGGTTGCGGCTCAACTCGTACAGCCGCATACGGGCGGGATAGATTCGAGTGGTCGACAGAGCGGCTTTGCTTTGCTTTGCTTGGCTTCAAGCAGGGCGCTGTGCTGTTTTTGGGCGAGATTAACGCGTCCGCCACGATCGGCGAACGGAGTGATAGTCAAACGTATAAATCGGATGTAATGATAATGTTGGCAAAATGCGGCAGAATGCGTTAATGAAGCGGTCGGAAATTTTCTATCATTAAAATGCAATCTACGGAGCTAATCAAACGCGTTGTTGGCTATTGCGCTAACTGCACTCATTTAGTGGCACTTTAGTTAATTATTAATAGCTGGCCGTGCGCTCGCTGGGTAACACGTTGAACAAGCGGCAAAAACTGCTTAAAATTGCACTCACGGCAAACTCCGCAAAGCGTTCATTTCGCTTTATCATAAATTAATCCCCAATGTCTTTTATGTTATGGCTTCCTGTCTCCCGATAAGATCGCGTAATATTCAAGCGAATGCCCAGTTTAATATCGAAAAAAGCGCCTCACTCGAATCGAGAATGATTTATGAAAATCGATTGAAGCGCACAAGCTACGTTTTTCGGCATATCTTCGATAATAATTCAAGCTGTTAATGCGCTTTCGAGTTTGCAACGAGCGCCATCTAATAGTTTAAACAACAATTGAATTTCGAACCTCTTGAAAAAGTTGTATTTTTTGTTGGTGAGATAAATACAGAGATTTGTTGTAACTGTTGGCGTATGTCATTGTCCTCGTTGGTTGTGAGTTGTGCGAACAAGCGAAATGAAAATAAAGGACGTACACTTGAAGTCCTCAAGAAGTAGAAACGCACATCGAGTGAGGAATGGAAATAACAAATGTACTAACCTTTCTCGAGCGGCGCCCTTTTATATTTCTCCAGCCTCTTGACGGCGATGGCTTCGAGACGTACGCGTGCTGCTGGATATTCCTTGAGGACATCCCACATATCCTTCTTACTTAATACGAACAAATCGCTGTAGCCGACTGACCGTACGCTCGCCGTTCGCCGGTTCCCTGCGGACGACGGGCAAATTCATTATTTAAATCGCTCCTCAGTCTCGCTAACAATCCACTTCGGCAAAAACACTCCTCAATGTGCGCCGCTTTATGCGAATTGTTGCGCTTAATTGTTTTAGTTGTAAGTCTGAAGCAATTAAGTCATTTTCAAATTTATCCACGCCACATAACGAACTTGTGCGTCGTTTTATTAAATTAACTTTCATTTGGCGCGGATTAATTCGAAAATCTTGCACACTGAAGACACACAATGGAAGGAATAAAAATTCAATTTGTCTGGCATGCTGAAGCTTTTTGTTAATTAATTCGTTTTTTGTTAACTTGGAAAAAAATCGACAAAAATTGCGAGCACATCTGCATTGCTTAAATTTCATAGAGGAGTCCTCGATCTCGATCCTGGAAGGATCCACGATCATATTTGGACTATTGCCAGTGTTTCTCCGCATAACTACGCCCGAAATAATTTCGTACACGTCATACACGTTCGTTCTCAGTCAGGATGTGCGCGCACATCACTTTTCGCCGCATGCACATACAGTGTGTCCCGAGAAAATAATAAAACTCCGTTTATATCGCAAAAAATACGGAAAGATAACGTGTTCACGCGAAAGCCACTCGCAATATAAAATTTAATTTAATTTTCGAATAAAATAAGTTAGCGTTCCTGCTTCAATGAATGTGAATGTTTGTCATCTTCCGGGAATCGCTGTAGCGTGATGTGATGGTTGTATATGTGCGTGTTGAACTGGAAATGCGATCATTCAACGAAAAACCGAAAAGTACGAGGAATTCACTCTGTTATGTGGCGTTTTCATAGCGGAATGATAAGATAAACTGCCACAAAACAAGAAAATATAAAACTCATTTATTCTACACGCTTGTTTTCTTCCTGTTGTAACTATAATATTGGTTTAGATAATTTTAGTTTAATTAAATCTCGCCTTAGCAATTCGGATTATTTGATATACGCAACGGAGCGGAAATATAACACAAATAAACCGCACGCACACATAATAGTTATTAGTTGATTTGTTAATTATAATGCTCTATTTCTATTTATAGATGAGATTATCTCCTGATTTGTTGTACAATAATTTCAGAGCGCGCAATTTTGTTTGTTTGATTAAATTTCGCTATTGTTGTTATTAATTAATTCAAATTCAATAGGTTTACATATTGCAGAAAATGTGTACATGAAAGTAAACATTCCAAAAGCGTGGTTAGGTCACAGCATGCCAAATACAAATTAATCTACTGTTACTGTTTGCCAAACACATTTTTGTTTCTAAATAGTATATTCTGGAACTACAGTTCATTTCATCACTATCGAGACCACTAGATTCGGGCAAGTTTACACGATCGAAAACTGTGTTAGGTTGGCAGAACTGTAATTGCCCGCGAAAATTCAAATTCAATGCAAGAATCAAAGTCAAGTAATCGTCCTGTCATACAATTCATACGCCAAGCATACATCATACGAGTTTATAATTTTGTGTCGTGTAAAATTGCTTTATAATCGACCAATCAGAGGCCCAGAAAAAGCACAAACAACTTCGGGTCAGTCTCTGTAGTTTTGAAATAAACTATACATATCACATGAGTCAAATTTCTGAAATTTCAAATCCATGGAAATTTCAATTCTTTTTAAATTTCTTTTTTTGACTACTTGTTCAATGAGGGCGCCACATGTGTTTGAATTATGTGCAGGATGTTCGTTGGTGTTTGCACAAACAGATCATGTAACATTTAAGAGTGGTACATACATTGTATTTATTACGATATAGAACAAGCCATCCAACATGCAAGGCGATGGTGGTAGTGGTAGTCAAATATTTTGGAAAAGCACTAATTACTCAAATTTCAGTGCCAAATAGAGAAACAGATTGAAAGTTTAGTTAGAGAGATTGGATTAATGTGAGATAAAAAAGTATTAATAGATTTGTCTCGACCACCAATTGGCTTGCCTGCGGATATTTACCAAGGTGTTTACCTGCCGTCCCCATGTTTAGAATTGATATCTCACCGAAGTAGCTGCCCGCCTTGAGTGTGGCTAGAACGCTTCGGCCATTGTCGGCGACCACCTGCAACCTGCCCCTGTTCACAATGTACATTTCCTTGCCGACTTCGCCTGCAACACCACCCGCAACAACAAAGCATAAGAGAATGTTAGACGCATATGGAGCGCGCACGCATTAGAAATTCTCTCAGAAGATCGTTTTGGAGTTTGATGCTTAGATTAAAGTGACAAGTTGCGCAGTTAACATCCTAATGGTAGGCAAAGTTAGTTCGTTGGAAACTATTCGTGCCCGGCGCCTTCACATCACACGATCGTCAAATTACAGCAATTTAACTTTTCCTCTCACATAAATACGAATAGCATTTTTATACAAATGCAAGTAAAAAATTTAAGTGCGTAAAGTTGAACTTTAGCTCGAGTGAAAATAGAAAATAATAAGTTAATAAAGTTGCCTATATGGCGTTTATCACACGAATAATTAAACATTTGTAGAAAATAGCATATTATGTTATGAGAAGTGGAAGACTTATTAATAGATTTGTCTAAAAACCTAAAACATATACAGGGTGTCCCGTGACAAAAGACCCACCGGGAACTGGCAAATTCTGGAGGCAAATCTGAATCGAAAAGTCTAATACAAAAATACTTAGGCTAGAGTCGTTTTCGAGTTATTCG
>JARJDT010002602.1:0-11303 GCA_030264655.1 Leptusa sp. GC000079
AAACCACTTTTTTGGATTCAGGGGACCTCAATTCGTGGAGATCCATCAAAATCTCGACATCGAAAATTTTCATGAATACCTTACTTCCCTAGTCGCTATACGACCACGAAGTAAAAAACTTACATTGCGCTTTGACTCCGGTGACATTCCGAGTCTTCAATCCTGGGCTCCGGCGAGGGTCCACGCGGCGGTCCGAGCGGACTAGTCTGCTCCTCCTCAGCGACAATCTCTGGTTCCGGCTCCAGCTTAACCTCTTCGATCTTCGGCGTTATCGGCGATATTGTCGGCGGGCCGCCCACACCCACAGCCGCCGCGTGCATCGCCTGCTGCTGCTGTTGCATATTAGCCGCCGCCTGCGCCGCGTGCGCGCGCAGTGCCTCCAGCGACGAGTTCGCCATGCTCGGGGGCCCGAGCGGCGGCGGCGGATGATGCCCCATGCTCGGCGGCTGGATCATCAAATGGTGGGGGTTCGCCTGCGGCGTCTGCGGCCCACTCGGCTTCAGCGCCCCCGACACGTGCCGCATGCCCAGCAGCTGATTGCTCGGCGACAGCCGCTCGTGGTGGTGAATGTGCTGATGCGTATGGTGCGCATTCGAGCTGCTATTCATGCTGTGATTCAAACTCGACGTCTGCGTGACGGCCGCGTGCGGCGACGCCGTGCGCACCACATTCTGCTTGACCTTCTGGTGCAGGCTCTGCGAGCTGCTCGAGCTCGTCGAATGCGAGATTGTCATCGAGTGATTGGAGCCGTACGGCTGCTTCTCTATGGAGTGATGCACGGCGCTGTGATGCGACGTGCTCTGCTGGTGCATCAGTGACGTCTCGAGCGTTTGATGCCGCTCCAATCCGTGCTCGTCGGCGTCGCGGATCTCGCGGCGCGTTGTCAGACTACTCGTCGAATTCGAATTGTGCGACGAGAGCATCGTCGTCGACGTCTCGATGGTCGCCTTCAAGTCGCGCGCGCTCGATGGAGGCGGGATCGGATGAGGCTGCGGCATCGGCGGCCCGTACGGATAGGGATAACCAAAGGGGTAGCCGCCGTACGGATGCGAATGGAACGGTATGTGCGGGAAGAGTGAGGGGTGCATGAGGGGGTGCGGCGGCGGCATTGGCCCATAGGGAGACGGCCCCATCTGCTGCGCTAGCGACGTTGGGGGTTGATGCATCGACGTCGGACTGATCAAATTCACCGCAGAATGATTGGACATCGGTTGCGGCGAATTTGTGTTCATTATGCGCAACGGCGGCGTCTGACTGACAACTATGGGTGTCGGCGTGCTGCTTGTCGTCTTCGGCGTAGCGCTCTCACGCTGCTTGTCGTCGTTGTTCGAGCGCGCGCTCAAACTCTGCGGTGGATGCGGCAACCCGGGGTGCTGCATCGGCATGCCCGGGTGCGCCTGAATGCCCGGATGCTGCGGAATTGAAATGTGTGCTTGACTAGGTGACGCGCTCGGCGGCGGCAGCGAATATTCCGGTTCCTTCTTGATGTTGAGCTCACTAGGTTGATTGTGCATTGGATGTTGCTGCTGTTGCATTTGCTGTTGTTGCTGTTGGTGATTTTGCGGCTCGATCTGACCGACCGCACTAGGTAGATTGAAACCGGGCACTTTGACATCTTTAAGACTCTGCAGAGGATCGGAAATCGACTGCGGTGGGCCGAATGCAGTCGTCGCCGAGACCGACAACGGCGGCCCGTATGCGGGCATACTCTGCGGGACAGACATAGGTGGCGCTGACTCCGGCTCCTGTTTGATTTTAAGGTTCTGCGGCTCGTTCTGCTGCTGCAGACTCGCCGGCGGCATGCTCAGCGGCTTATCACGTGGCGAGTGCTGTCCGTGTTGTCCGTACGGGGACATGAAGTACGGATTGATCGCCTGGTTGCCGCCGATCGTCACCAAGTTGCTGTTTTGCATCAAGGATGGCAGGGGTGGTTGGCCGATAGGTGGCGCGTTCAGGTTCAAGTCGGGTCGATCCACCCGTTCGGGTCGTTCGCGCTCGCCGGGTCTTTCCCGCTCTCTATCCCTATCTCTATCCCTATCCCTGTCCCGTTCTCTATCTCGATCCCGATCTCTTTCCATTCTCTTCTCTTCATCCGCTTGTTGTTGGTGTTGTTGCGCTTGCAACGCCACTTGGTTAGAATAATCGCTAGGCATCGTCCTTGAAGGAATATTCAACGGGATATTGAGAGGTTGTGAAATTGGGGGTGGTCCATAGTCCCGATTCGCATTATTCGTCAGCTCCATCGGCTCATCCCGTGGTTCCAGCTTAATGTGATTGATTGACGGCTGCGGCTGGGCGGCAGGTGGCGCTGGACCCATGGACGTCAAAGGAGACACAGGTGGCGCGAGCAAGGAGTTGCAAGGTGGCGGCGGAGGCACATTGTTGTCTTTATTCACAAACTGCGGGTTGACAGTGAGCACCTGTTCCTTGGGCCGTTCGATTGAAGACTCTTTGAGATTGAGCGGATGGTTCGGCCCCAAATGCATGACATCCTGCGTCGTCTTGTAGAAGTCCTTCTCCTTGTACGGATCGTGCGCTTGCTCTTTGAGGTTAAGCGCCTCATTGGAATCGACGGCCTCTTCTTTGATGTGCACTTTTTCCATGGATATTTTCGGAATGATCAACTCCGTCTTGAAGCTGGGTTTCTCTACGCTCACGACAGGTGGCGCTTCCTTAGCCTCCGGCTCCTCTTTGATATCTTCCGGTTTGATTGGCATCGGCGGTAGTTTGTCTTCTTTCTTGACTTGTGCCGAGTAACTCAACGGCGTCTTGAGGGTTTCCGCCGAATATTTCATGTCGGTCATTTCAATATTGCGCTTCATCAAGTTTTTACGTTCGTTGATATCGTCCGGCAGACGAATTGACACGTTTAATGGCGGCGCTTCCGGTTTCGCGCTATTGACAGGCGCGGTTATCTTGGGTTCCGCGTCAGCTTTAGCGCTTTCTTTGGGTTTGTCCTTTTCCTTATCCTTTTCGATGATTGGAGTTTTATCTTCCGTTTTCTCCTTGCTCTCGGGAACAATCATCGTTGTAGGTGGCGTTGGGGTCGCTGCGTCCCGCGCATTCTCATTATCCGCGTCAGCTGGATCAACCTCATCGTTAATACTCCCCGAATCCGTTGTGATACTCGACGGACTTTCGGCTCGTTCGCTCGCGCGCTTCTTCTTGTAGATACCAATATCCTTCTCCTCGCTGTCCACCTCGTCGGTCTTCTCCTGGACGCGCTTGCGGTTCTTGCCGGGCGTCTCCTTGTCCTTGCTGCCGCTGCCCTTCTTGTTCTTGTTCGGCGTGCCGTTGTTCGTCTTCTCCATCGGGCTGCTGGCGGATTTGACGGGCGTTTTTGGTTCGGGCGTTTCGGTGCCGCGCTTCGGCCGCTGCCGATTGTTCGTCGGTTCTTTGGCTTTGTTGGTGTTGCGTGTTCGCATGCGTTGCGGTGAGGCGTCCGGCGATTCCGCGACGGGCCGAAACAGATACGACTCCTTATCGTTGTTCGTACTCGTTTTCTCCTTGTCTTTCACGGCTGGTAACTCGTTCGTCTTCTTGTAGTAGGCGCGACAATCGAAGCAGAGTAGTTGGCGGTCTTTACCACCTGGCGCCCAATCTCTTGAATCTTTACGCGAAACAAATAAACGAGTCAAAAAATATTCGAGATTGGTTTCATTGGTTATTTCTATGCGGTTGGCGATGGATTTTTATGAAAACCTAATCCATAGCCAAGCGCGACAAAAATTCAGTAGTGTAGTGAGAAAAGTATAAGTTTAACACTTGAAATCTTGAAGCGTTTACTTGTGGTGAAGCAATGCGAGCAGCGATATTGCGCCTCGCGACTATCACTGTCGTCCTCCGAGTTGTCGTCTTCCGTCACTGAGCTCGTCTCGCCGGGTTCTTTGCCTGGCTGCGGTGATGGACGACTCTCCGTCTCGACCGCTGTGTTATTGCCACGACCTAATCAGGCAGCACCACAAAAAAACCAAAATATTAGTACTTCCCCTGTTGCGGGCGACTTTTTCGGTCAAGGTACGGGAAAATGCATAAAATGTTCGGTCAAAATCAGTCTGGTTAGTTGGTTAGAAGCGTTCCGAGAAAATTAGTGTTAATAATTACCCTACAAGTACGACGATAGAACAAAATCCAACTCAAGAGTGACATGCAAATACTTATCCCATAAGCGTTACTTAATGTGACGGTCAAAAATGCAGTCGTTTCGTCTCTTTTGTTAATGATTAAATAATAACAACAAAAAATAATTATGAATGATTAAAAGCGTGAACTGAAGCGGCTCATGGAAAAAGTATTTCGAAAACTTAATAGTCACCTGAAGTAGGTGGTGTATTATTACCCCCTCTACTATTTCTAGTGTTGCGTATACGGCGCAAGGAGCCCTGGCGTCTTCTCCGATGCGGCCGATTGTTATTCGCACCGGGTGTCTTCTTCCACAAGTAGTAGAATTCGACTAATTCCGGCTGCAAGCAACACAGTTAGCATGACCAAACCAAACCAAGGCAAGGGGCACCAGGAGGCGGCAACTTACCGTATCTCTGTGCGGCAGCAGATCCTTTCGTATTCGAAAAAAATTCTTCCCAAACTGTCGCAAACCTTTAACAAACCGCTTGGTTTCCTCCTCGCTCCACTTCTGGTGAATGCCCTTCGGCACCGGACACTTGACCAAGGCCTGTAGAGCCCTGCCTGGATCGTATCCGCTGTCGTGCAACTAAATCAAGAATATCGTTGTCAGAGAACCCTAATCGGTTGTTCAAGTGATAGAAAATGAGGGTACGTACAACGTCTAAAGCGTTAATAGTGGTATCGTCGCGGCTAGCAGCGTTCGCACCGTCTTCGGGACACCCGCCGTCGCACATACCGGCGAAGGCGGCCATCGATCGGGCCGCCCGCAAGTACATCAACAGATCGGTGTCCAGCGTCATCGCCGGTATCCATCGCAGTTCTTCGCGCGTCCGGCTGTGCTCCGGATCGGGCGGCAGCTGGTCTGGTGGTATGCCCGGTCTGTAATCTGGTAATCTCGCCTACCGAAACAATCGCGCCACGATTAGCAACAATTTTCAATAGACTACCCACCAACACACACCATTTTTGCACTGTTTACAACAACGTACTTGATTCAAATACATACAAACAACGAAAGCGAACTTGGAATACGTCATTCAACAAATACGAACTATACGTCTGTGGTACGGTATTAGTTCTCCAACCATTTTCTTATTTTTTTTCAAAATTTTGAACCAATTTTTAGACCCAAATATAGTCTACGTTCATGCTAATCATAATGAAACAATAACAAAAGTCACAAAGAAACGAACAAAGACAAGGATTCTTGTCTTAAATTAGATTTCTGTCTCGAATTTAAAAAGATACCATGCGTTTTCCAATATCTAAAACAACCTAGTAATAAGACGAAAACGCTAAGAATAATAAGAAACGAAAAATTTGGAATGTTCAATAATAATTAACAAAAACGTAAAATTTCATTCTCTGTTGACGGTTGCTTGCGTTCGTTTCGTCATTTGATACGTACATAAATGTCCTTTACCTGGTTGTTAGGACCAACCCGTATTTCACCTTGTGCCTGTGCCATTTAACGCTTCACAAAGTGCTAGCTGAGCGCAGGCAAAAAGGCAAAACCACGTCGGCGAGGGCCAAATCAACCAAAATGCGGCGGCGGCGGCGGCAGCTTTACCAATTCTTCATCGGCGACGACGACATTGATGACGACTTATCTTTTCTTCCTGCTCAATTTCACTCAATTTGAGATGAGAGAGAGCCTGTAAAGAAATAGTGAATTGCTGTTTGTTGCTGTTATTGTTGTTGTTTAAAACGGTGGTATGATGCTATTGGCGACGATGGAGGGCTTGGAGCTATCTGCAAACGCGCATCATCTGCAATCAAACAAAAAAAAAGCGCCGAATAAGAAAAATGTGAGTTAAGTGTCAGGTATATGCGGTGCCAACACCTCGTTTTCAGTCAATGCGCACTCCATTATCGCGTGCGCGTATGTTTGAACAAAAGATTGGAGCGCATTTGAACGCGCCGGGAAAGCGAAATAAAAGCGAATCAAAGCGTGTGGCAATACGGGAAATGTAAATGGGGAGCAAACGATGAGAAATGGCCTGTTAGTCATCCCGTGTGTGCCCGTTTGCCGGTTTGCGGACGCATTGATGGAGCGCAGTGAATGGGCGAACAAGGGATGTTGCCACTTATAATTGAAACGCCACCCCAAGCACCCCACATAAAATCTTAGCTACAATAAAAAAAACAGTGTCACACACACGTGCCAACAAACAACTTACAATACTACAAAAATAGTCAAAGTTCAAAGTATTTAAAAACAAAACAAAACAGGACAGAACATATTTTCTGTGACTGACTGTTATGTTATGTTCCAACCCCGAAATCATCCCGAAATCAACCTGAAACCCCAAACGCGAACGCGAACGAGATTACTATTTATCTCGTAAGAGGCGTAAGGACGTCAGGAATAGTCCGGATTAGGATATAAAAAGGGGGAGCAAACGCAAGCGAGCGCGCGCCGCAGGAGAGACAAACAAGGAACAACAAGCGAGCCGGGAGCGCCGTGCGGCGCACTCGGGGAAGCGTGCGGTCGTGATCGTGATGAAAATGAATGTAGATGAGTGTAAAAACGGTCCATACGAAGTGAACAATATGGTGTCGACGAGACGACGAGATAGCGAAACCTCAACGTGCCTCAAAGTGCCTCAAAACGCACTGCGCGCGTTCGAGACGACTAAGCCGACCCAAACTCAACTGTTCCACACTAAACTAAGGATATTTTCACTTTGAATTGAAGTGTTAATACGTTCGCCTTCGCTGTCGCCTGTCCTTTCGTTATCCTTGTTTGATTTGAATGAAAGGTGTTAATCGCTTTCAATTTAATAGTTGATTCGCCCCCAACTGCTAATATGTGCTAACGTGTGATCGATTACGATTCATTTGTATCGATTTCGACTATTTCGAGTCCACTTCCACTTTGTGCATGTTTGTAGAAGTAGAAGTGTGAATGTGATGTGTTAACAGTTAATATTGATAATGTGTGCTTGTGCTAGCTAGCTTTTTATCTCGTCTTTATCAAATGTGTAATTTGTCTAAACAAGTGAGCAAATGTGCGCGAGACAAATGCAAACAAACTATGGACATACATAATAAATAAATCCGTGAACAAATTTACTCGCTTGCTTAGGCCTTGTGTTGTGTGTTTACTTATCACATCTATTATCACATTCACAGATAGAGAATAGAGTAATAAATATTTCCTCAACTCAAAAGCCCTAAGTTATTGCCTAAAAAACGCAGCATCTAAATACTTATCGCAAATCCGAAATCCGTTATTGAAATTGAAACGAAAATATCCGTGTTTGTGTTTTGTACATAGAAAGAAATAAGTACAACTTCCTGTACTTTGTTCGAAGCTCAAGTTGTTAATGTTCATGTGCATGTTGAATGTCCGATGTGGGGTTTTGAGTGATGCAGTTGATTGTTTCTTAATTAATTTATAAACAGCTCGGGCGCTATATAAATTTATTGCTTCTAATTAACGTCAACGATAATAATTTAATGAATGCAGTCACCGACACTCTGACGAGCACACAAGATGTTCATGTTCATGTTCAATAACGAATTAACGAATAAACGAAACACACTTTCAATTAATTCAAAAGCGACGCCAGGACGGGACAATAGCGCTCTACTGCGAGTAGTGCCAGTCCAACTTAAATCAGTTGAATCATATAATAATAAAGTTGACTGTATTGCATCACAATCACAATCACACTCACCGAGAATTCCCCATCAGCCACATCGGTCGATTACAACAATTACGAATTGTAATGCGACGACTGACGAATTATTCGAGTATGTGTTTTACGAGTCGTAATAAAATTATTAATGATCAATTTCGATTCAATGGCGAATCAAAACTTCAACAATCGCTACACACTCAACTTGCGTTGCAAATGGCGCGATGAATAAGGACACGTAACACACTCGACTCCGATGTCGATCCACTTTGAGTTGAAATGTTCATTTAAGTAATTTATTTTTAAGTATCGCCGTAAATCAATAAACATTTAAAGAAATGCGCTAAAAAACTAGCAAACGCATTAAAATTTCCATAAATTCGACTCGAATGCCGGCGCAAATAATCGTTAAGCAAATGTACAAATCTACAATCGTATATGTATATGTTAAGTAAATCATTCGACATGCCAATGATTGTTTAAATTTCAGCATTGCTCAACTTTGTTTGTGTTTGTGCAAGTTATTTGCGTTGCAGTTGAAACCAAAACGCAACCAAAAGCACCAAACCAATAACGATGATTTTTTAAAAGTAATTTTTGATTATAGTTAATATTTTTTTACGTAATTTTCGATAAAAACTCGTTTTTATGCGAAATAAGCTTGATTTTCTTGAGAAAAACGCGTATTTTTCAGAATAAAAATAATTTTTTGAAGTATTTTTAAAAGTAATTTTTGTTCTACAAAAACGCGTTTTTCCGTCGTTTTTACGCGAAATAAGCATGATTTTTTTAAGAAAAACGCGAATTTTTCAGAATAAAAATATTTTTTAAAGTAATTTTTATTAAATTATAGTTCAGTATTTTAAAAAGTAATTTTTGTTCTGAAAAAAAACGCGTTTTTTCGTCGTTTTTACGCGAAATAAGCATGATTTTCTTAAGAAAAAGTAAAATAAACACTGTTTTAAGTTTTAAGAAGACCCTATAGAAACATCTTAAGTCAAGTTAAGTGTAGTTGGAGTTTGGGATTTGTAGCTGTTGCGGTAGTGTGATTTGTGTTGAAACGAAAGCGCAAAGAACGAGCGAACATCATCACATCACAGGACGCGGGCAAAAGTAAAGTGGGCAAACGCAAAGGCATTAAGTAAAGGCACAGAGCGAGAGCGTACGCCGTGCGACACGGCACTCACACGTAAAACGCTAATTAGCAGCGACAAGGCGATTAGTGCGGCGATTAGTCGACTCGTCGACTCTTCATAATGTGCCTCCGCACTTAATATAAATATAACCCACACACAACACAACGCAAATAAACAGTGTGCGCCTCATTGCATAGCGCCGAGAGTCGCTCAAGCATCGCATCGCATCGGAATCGATGCAATGCAATGAAACGGCAAGCCAACGGCGACGAAAAACCAACACGGCCGGCCGCGAGCGCACGTAATTTATGCGCAAACGGCCAAATCCGCGCCGAACAAATGTGTTTATGTTATAAACGCGTAATTATTAAGCTATCAATATCAACAAACGCTTTGCGAAAAGTGTGACATGCATGATACAAACTGATGAAGAAGACAACGATGACGATAATGGAGTCGCCGTATAGAAATAGTAAATTTACGCACAGCCTCGTTGAAAGCAAAGATAATTGGCCCGTACCGAACCGTAGCCGGAGGGTGTTAATTACCCTAATCGCTCCTAATAGCCGAATGTAGCGACACCGGACTTAATTTCCATTTGGCTTTCGACTGTTTCGACTGTTTTCGACTCTTTTCGACAAATTTCGGTTTCCACACGTGTGTTTGTGTCGTTTTAGTCGAGTTAAATAAAGTAATGTAACATGAAATGAAACACCTGGTACTTACCTAGAACACAAACAAGAACAAGCAGGAAAAAGACCTCGAACAAGACTCGCAAGTCACTCGTAAAACATAATAAACAGTTAGCAATTTAAGCGGCACTTACCTTAATTATGAATTGAATCGTGCCGATGATGCGTCGATTCCCCAAACGGCACAATCAATCGATGCGGTCTTTCCTTCCTTCCTGCCTTCCTTCTGCTTCTTTCGTTTCGTTCTTTAGGCACCGACAATCGACTCCGTTCAGGCGCTGAAGGAAAATTGCCGACTGCAATCAACGCCTGTCCTTCGGACCGCTGTCTGCGGATTGTCTTCGCGACATGTTCGCGGCCGCGAATAATTAACTGATTATGATTAAGCGCTCACTGCTCGTCGGTCGATTCAATCACGCATTGTTTATCGGCTAGCACTAGTCTTTCGTTTCCATTGTCTTGTCTCTTATTAGCGTTGCACCTGCGATTTTCGCACTCTCAGATGTTGATTTTGATGAACTCGTTGATTGATAAAGCGCTATGTAGATTCCAGGCGCACCCGTAACTGCACGTTTGCCCGATAATAGCAATCACGCTTCACGTTCTCCTCTACTTGATTACTTTCGTTCCTGTGCGGCGACAATTGCGTTATTTATTTGCGAGGAGGAACTTACGAGCACTATAGGGAGATGTCTTTCGCGGCACTCGCAGTGGGTCCTTGTGATTCTTGCGATTCTTGCGAATCCTTCAGCGCCACACGCACACGGCGAACACAACAAAGTCACACCACTGCCAACCGCCAACGACGGCGTCGTTGGCCCGCTGGCTGATGCGTGTTATCCGCCACAACACAAGACACACGGCGATGCGAAGCCGCCCGCGCGTTCCCAAACGCGCGTAGAATGCACGAGCACGCTGAACGCTTCGCTTTTTGCCACAATTCGCGTCCGATTTGCGTATTGCGTGCCGTTTCCTGAGTGCGTTCGCGTTCGATTTATCGATCAGTCGGCCATTTTGACGTGTGTTTAGTGTTGTGCTTCTTGTCCATTCAACAAAATTCTGATTTTAGTTTGCCTCAACCGCCGACAGAGGCGCTGCCGGCACCAAACGACACCACACGAACTTTACCGATTTGTGACAGCTGTTCTGTCAACTGTCCTGTCAACCGTCCCGTCAACTGACAAACTGGCGACTGAAAATTTTTAATTTTAGTGAAAATTCGCGGAAATCTTGATTTCAGGTTCAAACAATGGATGAAATCAAGTCTAAAATATTGGGGCTTCTTAACAAACAGGTAAAAAGCTGCAAATATGGGTTAAAAACGCGAAAAACAACGAAAAACACGACAAATTTTGAGGTTAGTTTTGTGTTTTTTTTTCGTTTTAGAGCCCTAAAATCCCGTCGATGGGGTTCTCGGATGCTAATTATCACTTCCCCAAAGCGGAGACACTCTCGATTAATAGTAAAACAGCCCCTGAACAAGATAGACCAGCGGATCAAGAGATATTAGAGAGTATTGAAGCCGCCTATTTTGCACCAAACAATTTTGACATTTGCCGCTTCGAATTAGACGTAAAAAAACCCAAAAAGGTGTCTTTCAAGGCGAATATTAAAGCATACTTTTAGAAACTCCCCGAAATACTTGACTGCGACCGCATACAAGGCGACTTCAAGACGTTGAAACGCCAGCATCAAGTCGTCTCCAA
>JARJDT010002611.1:0-17599 GCA_030264655.1 Leptusa sp. GC000079
TGCATCTCAATTATCATTCTCTTAGACATTCCATATACTATCCACCTCACTATTACCATTATCATCATCACTTACCACTATCATCACTTACAATCATCATGAATTACCATTATCATTATCACATATCAAAATCATCACTTACCACCATCATCATGACTTATCATTAACATCACTTACCATTATCAGGTCAGGTTAGGATAAGATATAATGGGTTAGGTTAGGATAAATTAAGTTAGGGTAAGTTATGCGGAGTTAGGTTAGAGTAGGTTAAGTTAGGCTAAGATAGGTCTTATTATGGGGCCGTTTTCCCGTATGCATACCGCGACATTATCATCTTTGATATCTTCTTTATGTAAGGCAGTAATACACTCTCTTCATTCGAAATTTTCAATTAGTACTATTAGTATTGGTGACGCCTTCGATCTCTAGTCTTGTGCCAAATCATCTCATAAAAAGAAATTGGTTCAATATTCCCTCAAACATTGCATTGGCTGATCCACGCTTTAATGAGCCTGGATCAATCGACGTCCTTCTAGGAGCGGAATATCTTTGGTCTGTGTTTTGTGTTGGCAAGTTGCAAACATCCCGTCGCGATCCTACTTTGCAGGAAACCAAGTTTGGATGGGTAATAGGCAGGGCCGTGGACACAAGCAACACATCGACTACTTCATGCAACCTTGTTCAATCAACTCTTAATTTAGATAGATCGCCCAAGCAGTTTGAGGAAGTTGAAGAAATTTCTTCGCATCAAATTATATCGCACCGCTCTCTACAATTGGAAAACATTTCGTTGAGTATTTCCAGCGGGACCTCGATGGTCGTTTTATAGTTAAAATCCCATTTCATAGTTTAGATGAGTTAGGCAATACTAGAGACATTGCACTCAATAAGTACCACAGCCCAGAAAGAAAGTTGCAGCGTTAGCCTGCAATGAACAATATGTACATTAGCTTTATAAAGGAGTAACTCGCTTTAGGTCATATGGTTCTCTCAACCACAACTTGTGGCCGTTCATATTACCTACCGCATCACTGTGTAGTGAACAATAATAGCTCAACCACAAAACTTAGGGTGGTTTTCGATGGGTCTGCACGCCCTCTTCATGGTTTGTCGTTGAATCTATGCCAACCGGTCGGTCCGACTTTGCAGGACGATTTGGTGGCGATTCTTATTAGTTTTCGTTCGCTTTGTAGTGGGAGCCGACATAGACAAAATGTACTGGCAGGTACGCATTGATCCTTCGCAGACTTCGCTACAGCAAATCTTCTGGCGACCCGAACCCGATGCAGAAATCGCTTCTTATGATTTGACAACAGTCACCTATGGCACAACTTGTGCCTCGTATTTAGCTATTAGGTGGTTGCAGGAAACTGCTAATGATAAAACTTAATCTAGAGAGGTAATTATAGCCATACCTCATGATTTTTATGTCGATGATTTGTTGACGGGATCAGATTCGATTGCAGAAGTGCAAAATTTGGTTGCTGGCCTAAACTCCGCCCATTCGAAATGCCATTGAATTAGGTCCTGTAGACAACTCAAAAACTCTTGGTTTGTGGTGGAATCATGGTTCTAACTCTCTCCACTATCGCATAGATAATAGTCCATTAGTCGTACTAACCAAACGCTCACTGTTATCAGCAATCTCGTAGATCTTTGATCCGTTGGGGCTACTTGATCCCATCATAATAGTAGCAAAATCCTTTATACAACGACTGGAAATCCGGTGTCGGCTGGGATGATCCGGTGGCTGCCGACATTCACGCCGATTGGCATTCGTTTTATTCTTCGTTAGAACGACTTAACCGATTATCAATTTCTCGACATGCTTTATTAATAAATTGCATTTCACTTGAATTGAATGGCTTCTGTGACGCCTCTGAGATAAGTTACGCTGCTTGTCTTTATCTCCGAACGTCTGATCAATTAGGCAACGTCAGTACTTCACTTCTTTGCGCGAAATGAAAGGTTGCACCCTTAAAAACCCTTAGCATTCCACGCCTTGTGTCGTGCACTTCTACTGACAAATTTAGTTGCAAAGTTCAAAAACTCGAGTCAAATTTCGCTCTCATCGCACACCCTCTGGTGCGATGCTACTATTGTTTTATCCTGGATTCAAACATGCCCAAGTAAGTTATAAAGATTTGTTACGCATCGGATCGCCAAAATCCAAGCGCTGGACTACCTCACCTGGCATCATGTGCCAACGTCGAACAATCCCTCTGATCTCGCCTCTCGTGGAGTTTCTGCTTCGTCGTTCGATCGAAGTCGACTTGTGGTGGAGTGGGCCTAATTGGCTCGCACAAACATGCCGCCAAATCTAGTTTCCCATCATCCCAACTTAGAATTGCGCACTCGCGTGTTGGTTCGCAATACCTATGTACCTTCAAGGATCAACTTCATTCATTTTTCTAATTACTCCTCATATACAACCCTAGAAAGCATTACTGGGTGGGTTTTGCGTTTTATACATAATAGTTGCCGGTCCACGACCGACGCGATAAAACGTCGATCGGGTTTCCTCTCGGTAGGAGAGCGAAATGCGGCTCATCATCTTTTGGTAACGACTCAACAAGAGTCGGCTTTTGGTAGCGGGCTTAATGCCCTTAAAAACGGGAAACCTACAGTTTTCAACTCAAAATTACTTGTCTTAGCTCCTATTTTAGACGCACATGGATTATTAAGAGTTGGGGGTAGGTTACGTCACTCTCAACAACCATATGGTGCACAGCATCCCATTCTCAGGCCGCAGCATAATTGTTTGACTGATTTGTTATTTAAATCAACACACATTCGTTTATTGCATATCGGTCGGCTTGGGCGTTTGCATGCTATTCGGCGACGTTATTGGCTAATCGCTGGGCGGAATCTCGCCCGAAAAATTGTGCGTCAGTGTGTCACTTGTTTTAGGGCAAATCCCATATCATTAGCGCCAATTATGGGCGACTTGTCTCACGCGCGCGACACATTCATTGCCTTTTGAGCAAACAGGCGTTGATTACACTGGGCCAGTCTCATTAAAAACGATGAATACGCGCGGCTGCAAAAAGTACAAACCATACATTGCTGTCTTCGTGTGCTTATGCATGAAGGCAATGCACCTAGCATTAGTTACTGGTTTGTTTACTGAGGCATTCCTAGCTACGCTTCGACGTTTTGTTGCTAGTCGCGGACGACCGCGCGGTATGCACTCTGACAACGGCACCAATTTTGTGGGTGTGAGCCGAGAATTAAGGGAATTGAGTAATTTTCTTCGGCGAAATACCGCAGCCATTGGCGACAATGCGTCAAGGTACGGTATACATGGGAAATTCATTCCGGCCCGCAGTCCACACGTCGGTGGATTGTGGGAAGCCGGCGTCAAGCCGGTGAAATTCCATCTGAAGGGTATAGTCAATGAGCAATCTCTCACCTCTGAGGGTTTTTATACGCTGTTAGTGCAAATTGAGGCGAATTTGAACTCGCGTCCACTTACCCCATTGTCTGCCGATCACAATGATTTTTCCCATCTAAACCTGGCGCATCTCTTGTCGGGGAGGCCACTGATCAACTTAGATAACGAACAATTTACTGATACACCTGTTTCACGTCTTTCAAGGTATCAGCACATACAACAAATGGCTCAAGCATTCTGGTCTCCCTGGTCCCAGGAGTATCTCGACGAATTGCACCGACGAGCCCAATGGCGCACTTCCCGAAGTGTTGCGCCGTGCGGGTGGGAGCACTTGTCCTTCTCATGGACGAGAATCTACCGCCTCGTCTATGGAAGCTTGGACGCATCACTGATATGCATCCGGGCACGGACGGCGTAACGCGCGTCGTCTCAATTAACACCGCGGGCGGCACGACTATAAAACGCTCCGTGCATAAAATATACTTTCAAATACTTCGTTGTAAAATTATTATTATAAATAACGTCCAGGTAAACGCGAGACAAGGTTGATTTACGCCCAACCTTTCATCAAGTTCCGCATGGCGCGGTCCATATCGAAGCCATCGTCAATTAGAGAAAGAAGCCCTTCCATCGGACACTACCTGACAGGAAGCAGCGCATTCACAGATGGATGTGAAATCTGCCTTCTGCCTTCAAGTAAAAGTTGATGAGAATATTTACATGCTCATTCCAGACGGTTTTGAAAATGAAGGAAAGATTGGCAAACTAAACAAAGCGCTTTATGGGATGAAACAAGCTCCATACATAACATATATTTCCACTGCCGAACAGACAGCAGATAAACTTACAAAAATCTTGGTACCAATTTGAATCTGAAGCACAGGACAAATTTAGGCTTAAGTTCATTTTTTACTTTTCTTAATTTTTAATTTAAATTAAGCTAAGATTCATTATTTCAATCTGAAGACTATACTACCGCTGTAAAGTTATCACCCAGATCTTGTCACTAATAGTCATTTGTTTCCTGTACGCGGCACAACAGAAAATTTCTTTCACGGATGACGCTTCTGCATCTGTTGAAGAACTCCCAGTCTACAAATGTGTTTTCGTCCTCTTCACTCCGTTGCTTCCAATGGTTCCCTTTCTTCTACAGGCATACTCGAACTACTAGGACTTACTAACGTGCCGTACAGCGTTTGTAAATGCTCCTCTTGAAGCTCTTTTTCCAATGGCTTCTCCGTTTTCTTTCGTCGCAAAGCCTGGATGATCTTTCTTGTTGTAACTTTCTCTTTCTCCTTGGCTACTCTTGTTGGCGTTCGGCGGGAACCACTCGCAGACATTTTTCATTGCTGCACAAAATTGCTATTTCACTGACTTAATTATTTTTTAATATTATCTTGTTTAGTTTAGTTACTTGGAGCGCGACTCAATTAGTTTACTAATTTAGTTAATTTTCCTTTTAATTTGATTTAATTATTTATTTCAATAAATTCCGGAAACATTATGTCGTTTTTTCGAAGAAATGCGATAAGAAGCGCGGAGCCTCCGCCATAACACGAGTGCAATGACTCAGTGACGTTAAAAACCCGGCGACTCCATCATATGTCACGACTCGGATTTACAATGATTTGGGGACTCGCTAGCAGCGAGGTCGTGACGGCATCCCTTGATGAATACCGAGATTGGTTGGAGTTAGGTACTCTCCAAAGATTAAGTCGATTGTTTAAAGTATTTAACGATTGCTGATTGTACTTTATTTACAGATTGAATATTACAGTCACTACGTCATCCGAGGCACTTTTACTTATAGGCACTGGTGGACACCTCAGGGCAAACCGCGTACTCTACGGACTGATCACGACTGACTGACGGATTACGACTGATGGCTGACTACCGACTGACTTGTCCCATTCGAGGTGCTGTATTTTATACCACTCTTAATTGCCAGTTTGCCCCAGATGTCTATTCCAGGGTTTATGTAATGCCTGCTTTCTTCGTGCAGCACAACTCGATGCACTGTTGGGCTTCGCTAGTTGGGTTTCACCGTTTACGATGAATTCGATTAATGGATTGTATTGATGACAAACTGAACTCTTTATTTAACAACTTATGAATTTTTAGACTTAACAAATGTGAACTGAATGTAATTAAACTAATGAACTTAAAAACGCGTGTCACTATTCTACTTGCAAAAACCGAGCGATCTGAGCCTTCCACTCCCTTTTGTCCTCTTTACCTTGCGTCGTGCGCTCGCGGGAGTCCCAATCATGCGCACACTCTCTAGAAATTGGCCTGGGCACCACATCTTTCTTCTCCCAATAGTTTGGACTCAACAGTTTACATAACGTGATTCATATTTCCTAGGAGCTTGTTATTCATATTTCAATTGCTTTAGCGTTCCTATCCTGAAGCATGGTAGTGGCCGCACGTGTGAACAATAACTTGGCCTTCCAATGCTGTAGGATAGGGTAATTAAAATAGTGGAACATGGCACAGAGTAATAAATAATAACGGTCCACAATGCAGCAGCGATCATCTGGATGAGCCATACGTCAAGGGTTGACCGTAGCGACGCGATGCTCATAATGCCTAGGCGTAAGCATGCGACGACGCGGCGCCTGCTTGGGTAGGAGGCCCCGCCCGCTGCTACATTGCGTTCCAGTTATGCGCTACCGCGCGTAGATGTCCTCCGTAGGACCACGGACAACTCGGATGATTGATTGTTTATGTATTTCTGAATACGAACGCTCCGATCAGTTCGTGACAATATTGCTGAAGGGCACTCACCCGTTCCGGATTGGGTTTAAGGCCATTGGCATCTAAACAATAGCCCAAGAACTCGACCGATGTACAAAAAACCGGCACTTTCCCTGGTTTAAAATAAAACCAGCGGAGGCTAACTTGCTGAGCACCGTGGGTAGGTGCCTTAGATGATCCTCAATCGACGAGGAAACTATTAAAATATCGTCAATATATGGAAAGAAAAAATCCCGCGACTCCGTACCTAGAATGCTGTCCATACCCCCGGGTAAAGGAACTCACGGCGGTTTTGAGACTAAACGGCAAGACGTTAAATTCGTACGACTTGGAACCTACCCGAAACGTGGTAAACTTGCGGTGCTCTGGTTGAAGGGGAATTTGCCAGTAGGAAGCCGTGAGATCAATGGAGGAAATATACTTAACATCGGACAAGCTGGCCAAAATTTCCCCTATCTGCCGCTGTACTGCTTCTCGATGCGCCATGGGAATTGGGTATTGCTTCACCTCGAATGGCTTTGCGCCTTGAAACTCACTGCGTATCACAATCGCAAGTTCAAACAAGTGCGTCCGACCTGGATCGGAGCTAAACGCGTGTGCAAAAGAAGCAAGCAAATACGGAAACAGCGTTAATTGTTCGGTAGTTAATTCCATACCCGGCGCTGTCTAGTCGACTTCCATGGTATCAGCAGAGCGAGGCTCGACAAACCAGCGGGAAAGATGAGCCACACTGAGACGCAAATACTGAGAGACAGGCGCACATGATTCATGTCGATGAACTAACACCGGTACGGGCTGTGGCCCTTGCGGTGTGACCAAAATGACCGACAAGCTACCCGCACCTTTGCGTGATGGACAGACTGATTTGGGCCATCACATCTACTCCAAGTATAACCGGATAACTAAGGCCGGGAACAACAAAGAATTCCGCCCGAAAATCATGATTTTTGATCTGGAAACCAACAGGTAACTGGTACATAACCCGCTGTTGTCGTGCTTCAAACGTGCCCATCAACTTAATTCTTTGTACCGGAATGGCAAGCAAGGTAGGAATCGCACCAAACAGTTGCTGACAAACTACATCTGATACGCAGGTAATCTCGCTGCCCGTGTCGAGTAAGCATGGGAAACTAAGATGGGAAAATCGTCGGTAACCGGTGGCCGCAGACTAAGCAACGTCACTTCTTCGTCAGAATCGCAGCCGGAGTCTACATTGAGGACGTTGCCGACCCTACCTCTGACATCCTCCTTCGGGTCTACTGGGTGGATGTCAGGCAGTTTACCGACGCAGTATCCTCGGCCGATCCGAGCGGAGATTTCTCAACCCCCTCTAACACGTTGATATGTCGCGCGTGGGAAAACGGGGCTCCCGGGTGCGTTGACGAAGACCGGTTGGGGTTATTCCCCGAACGCGCGGGGTTTACGGCCGAGTAAGAGCTATCGCCTCGTGGTTGCGGCCGCGAATCTTCAAACGCACTCCGCGGAAATGAGTTACACGATTGGGCTGGCACAAGCGGGGAGTGCGGACCGTCACGCAGCAAGTCAGGCCGTCGGGATTTGGCTTGCAACTCGTATATGGACGCGGCATCCAATAATAAGGGGGCCATTTCACGCGGAAACTGGCGAGCTATTAAATAAATCATGTAAGGTCCCTCGTAAGCCGGTGTTAAAAATCGCGCCACGCACACCAAAGCAATAACGAAGTCGGCGATTGACCCGGGACGATATTTAGCCGAACGCGGAACGAGAACGCCTGCATCTCGTACCGCGTTCAGTTTTGGCGGGCCCCAGAATTGCTGCAAGAAACGCGTTTGAAACTATGCCAGGCCCTCGCAATCGGCGGCAACCCACTGACACCAGATTTACGCCGGACCGGTAAAAACTCTATCGCCTAACAGCATAAACACGGGAAAAGGCACATTAAACATGGCGAAGGTAGATTCTAGCTTTTTTTATAAATAATACGGGGTGAGGTTCAGTCCCCGAAAATGCTGGTAACGCCCGAAAAACTTCCGCCGGATTTTCAGTTTTGTAGCGGTTGTAGTTTAAGTTTTGAGTTACGCGGTGCAAATACCTTGTACAACTATTTGTTTAATTGACATTCTTATGTTTTTTGATTAAACTACATGATTCTATTTTGTGCTATGTGCCTCAAAAGACCACCATCGAGCCGTGACGAATGATAAACCACACGGGTAGTGTGGCGGTTCATAACATTTGGCGACCGTGACAGGACTTCGGTGTGTTTACGTGCAGCGACGGGGTAGAAAAGGATAGTGCGATAGTGAGCCTTGTGGGCTAGCGTACGTGACTACGTGTGCGGCTGTTGTTCGAAGCGGTGTGGAAGTGGTAGTGAATGAGTGGTTTGCTTTGAATCGAAGGTGCGTTCATGCTCGAGTAGTGCGCGTATTCATTTATACAGCATGGCGTTTGAATCCAACAAAAGAAGCCGAAAAGTGTGGCGTGCAGCTTTTACGAAGCATTATAAAGAACTGGTAAATTTGCTGGCGGAGACGTCGCCACGTTTTGTGAATGTTGATTCAATGTTTATTTGTTGCAACAAAAACTCGATGAACTGTTAGTTTTGAATCAACGAATATATTGTAATGAGTGAGCTGTGACATGGTGGGACACCCGGTAGAAACAACAGGAAACAGAGTGAGCGGGGAAACAATGTTGCTAGGGACAACGGGGAGGTTGCTGATAACAGAAAAAAGGGCAGTCGTGAAACGAGACCGCCAGAGATAGGACAGTTGGGGCATAACCTCGAAGAATTTCCACACCGAGATCCAGAAATTCGGACATACAACACCACGCATCAGTACTACCCATTGTTGGTAACTTGGGGAATCGTAACATTTGGTTATAGCGGTGGGATCTCGGTTGATGGAGATTGGGGAACTTACCGTAGTTCAATTGCGACGAGAGCAAGCACTTTGAAATCTAGCAACAGGGGGGTCGAAATTTGAGTCACAAGTGTGACGAACATACTCGCCGTCGCGCAGCTAGCGAAACCGATCGGCACGTCACCGCGGCTCAGCGCACGCCGCATCTCCACCTCTCCCGTCCCACCAACACTTCCCACTCTCTGATTTCGGGTATAAATGCCGCTGCTGTTTACGGTAACAGCACAGTTATGACCTGAGATTCTTCTCTCTAGTAAGTACACTGTCTAAAGCTTGCACTACCGCTGTTGAACCTAACCAGTTCTTTTCCTGCGACCTTCAGGGTGGGCGTCTGCTCCCAGTTGGTCTTTCCTGTAACTCCAGGATGGGCGTCTGCTCCAGGCTAGTTTCTTTCCTGCGACCTTTAGGGTGGGCATCTGCTCCCGGTTGGTCTGTTCCTGTGACTTTCAGGGTGGGCGTCTGCTCCCAGTTTGTCTCAGTCCTTCCCTCCTCCACTGTCGCGTTCGTAACCGCACCGTGCCCGCACCGTGCCCGAACCACACCAGCAACGTGGCGCGCAGTGATCTGTATATATAGTTTAGGTGTCGTGTAAATATTAGCTTAGTGAGTGTTTGAATAAATCGTATTATTTTGTAAATATATTTTGTGTGTATTTTAATTCCACTGTGAAAACAGTGGTGGCGCTAGAGCAACACCGCTCCGCCGACCAGTGTGCCATCTCGCGTTCTGCATTTACCCTGTCTCCCCGAGCTACCCGTCAGCAACGAGTAATTGGCCCTCAGTAAGAAGTAAAACCCTCACACAAGAGCGCCTTCGTCAAGCAATCGGTGGTAATCTTGTCGAAATGGAGGGAGAACAACGGGCTGGGGGAGAACGGGCAGTTTCCCCACACGTCATGGCGAGGATTGCGGACCGGCTAGATGAACGGGAAAGGAAACGAAAGGAGAAAGAGGTACAACGGGAAGAGGAACACAGCGTGAGAGAGGAACTGCTGAAAGAAGATGGAGCGCGGCGTTACGAAGAATTGTGTAGCTTACTCTCAACACGGGTAGCAGAACTTCGAGAAAACGTTGCCGATGTGCAGGACTTGCGCAACACCTCAACACCTCTGCACCCGCAATCCGATGGAACGGTTGAAAGACTCCATCGAACATGGGAAGAATATTTACGAAAACTTTTAGAAGAACAGGCTGTCTGGGATGAAAAACTCCCACTATTTTTTGCTAGCCTATCGAGCAGCCAGGCATGAGTCACAACGGAAACACCTGCAAAAATTCTTTATGGAAAGGAAATTCGACTTCCTGCCGATCGGCGTTTTGGGCTATCACCGGATTCCGTCTTACCAACTTCCGGGCTGCGCGGGATGTTAGAGGAAATGCACCAGCATATAAGGAAACTTTGCGAATTAGCGAGGGATCGTATGGAAGCGTTCTACGATCGCCATCGCATGTGGAACGAATATTCTGAAGGGCAGTGGGTCTGGCTCAACAATCCAAATCGCACTGTAGGAGTTTCAACAAAACTGCGTGCAAATTGGGAAGAAAAACAGAAAAAGTTAAACGATGTGGTATTTCGTATTCGTCGGGGAAGTGTAATGAGTGAGCTGTGACATGGTTGGACACCCGGTAGAAACACAGGAAACAGAGTAAGCGGGGAAACAATGCTGTTGGGGACAACGGGGGGTTGTTAATAACATAAAAAAGGGCAGTCGTGAAACGGGACCGCCAGAGATAGCACGTGTGAGCACAGTTGGGGCATAACTTCGAAGAATTTCCACACCGAGATCCAGAGATTCGGACATCCAACACCACGCATCAGAGCGACCCATTATTGGTGACTTGGAGAATCGTAACAATATGAACACCTGCTAAACGAAGGAGCTTCCGAAGAAGAATTTTCAACGGCGATGACGGGAAAGGACAGCTATACGCTCGCTTATAACAAGGTGAAGGTATCGTGCGCGGAACTAAGAAGCGATAACCGAGCGATATCGGTCGCGCTAGAGTCATCGAGCGGCAATAGACGTAAGTTTAAGCTACCTGTCATTGAACTCACTAAGTTCGGTGGGGATGCGAAAGAATGGTTGCCTTTTTGGGATCAATTTCAGAAAATCCATTTAGACGTTGTGATTGATCCGGCAGACAAGATTCAGTATTTAATTCAGAGGACAGATCGTTATGGTATGGCGCGGGCTCTTGTAAAAAGTTTACCGGCCGTAGGTCGGAATTACAAGAGTATTATTGATGGCTTGAAAAGTCGATATGGACGCGATGAACTACAGATCGAGATTCACATTCCCAAGTTACGTAAGCTGATTTTGCATAATCATGGAGCCCAACGTGGGGCACTCTTGCTCAAATCTCGATCTCTCGTGCGTGGAAGGTGAGGCACGGTAAAAATTAATTTTTTGAAATCTTTGGTACATAAATTTCAAGTTCGTGTTCATGTTGTCGCTATCGGTTATCTTTGCCGATAAAGATAAAGCCGCCGAGCAGCTACGTGTTCTCGCTTGTTTAAACGCTCTTACAATTGCGGTGCGTCGTCTTTTAATTTGACTCTATCCATTGACTCTATCCATTACAATCGACATAACATACTTTAAAATTCCTCGTAATTTGACTTTGGCCGATCCTAATTACTGGAAACCGGGAACTATTAATTTACTATTAGGCGCTGAACACTTTTATTGCCCACTCTGCATCGGTCAAGTATCCTTAGGGCAAGTATGCCCAATTCTTCCAAAATCTAAATTTGGTTGGTAAATTTCTGGCAAGGCCGCGGGTCGGACAAGCTCGCCAGCTATTTCCTCGCTCAACAGTCGGTTGATAACACTCTCAGTCTCTTTTGGGAATTAGAAGAAGTTCCTTCAGCGCGGCCAGCTCAATTTAAAAATCAATTTTCTGCCGCCGTTCGCAGTGTCATTGTGGTGGATTCCTTTGTTCAGACGTTTCAGTCCAGCCGCATTCAGGTTCCTAACCTGAATGTCTCTTATTCGGTGGCGGCTCCGTCCGGATCTAACCGGAACTCACAGGTTCCCGTCTATCGTTAGGGTTGTAAGTTCGCGGGAGAAGGTGACGCGCATTCTGCTCTTGACTTCCTCGAACGGGTCGAGGAGCTCCGGGTCGCACGAGCCTGCTCCAAGGAGGACCTGTTCTCCGCTATTGACCTTTTTGAAGAATCCGCTCTTAACTGGTTCCGGTCTAAGCGAACTACCCTCTTGTCGCAGAATGCGCAATCTTTTCTCGCGCATGCTCGCACCCGCTCCAGAGGGCACACAGGTTCGCATCATCCAGCGGAACCTTCTCGGCCAGTACAGAGAGCACCTCACTTTTGATCCCACAGATACCTACCGGCAGCTTGAGGAGGCTTATGGCGATATTGCATCGAATTTGGCAACGTCTAAAGGTGTTGGTGGCAGCAAGTCTGTCTCTATTTGTCCACTTGATGCCCCCGAGTCCCTAAGTGCGGTTCCCTCTTTCTCCTCTCTGGTGTGTTTTAATTGTGGTCAGCCGGGCCATTACCATTGGAAGTGTCCAACTCCGCGCAAAGGGAGATTTTGCTTTCGTTGCGGCAATAAGGACACCACGGTTTTGAGGTATGCTTTCTGCCATTCAAACAATTAGTAGCGCGGGTCGATGAAGGCAAGCATCGTCCGGGACACGCACCACCAGCCACCCCAAAGTCGGAATGGAAGGTCTGGCTTGACCGGGTTCGGAGCTTCTCGGCTGTTTCTCGCACCTGTTGTTTAGGAAGCATGAGAACGGGTCTCCATGGCCATGATCGTCCCTATCTGGAAAATCAGCGAATCGCTCAATTTTGGGGCGTGCCTGTGTTGACTGGGTGAAGCGTGTAGGTTTCCAAGTTAGGCCCACTTCCATGCGGATTTCTACCGCTGACGGCGTCAACCAGTAGGTGGCGGGGACCGTCGTGGTTCCACTGCGCCTTGGATATACCTAGTTCGAATTTGAACTGGTGCTGGCAAGAAGTTTGGAGTTGTCTCTAATTCTAGGCGTTGATTTCTTGAAGTTCGCTAACCTTCAGTTCAATTTCGCTCGGGGCGACATTTCTTGGGACATCCCGGCCGGCGCGTCGCAGCCACTCTCTCCATCACCTTCATTCAGATTGCATAACTTGCTCTGCACGCCGGAGACGCAACAGGAGATGCAAGCGCTCCCACCCGAGCCATCTAACCCGTAATTGACCCCAAATCAGCAGGCCAGATTGCAGCTGGTGGTGAAGCGGCTCAGACGCCCGGGTCCGCACAAGCTGGGTTGCACGCACCTCGTGAAGCATCACATCGAGACCGGTGACGCCAAGCCAGTCAAGCAGCGTCATCATTCTGTGTCTCCCTATGTGCGCAAACATCTCGACGCCGAAGTCGACAAGATATTGGAGATGGGGGTGATCACCGAATCTGAAAGCCCTTGGAGTTCTCCGGTGGTCATGATCATGAAAAAGACAGGGGAGTATCGTTTCTGCTTTGATGGCCGTACCCTAAATGCGGTTACCAAGCGCGATGCATATCCCCTTCCTTTCATGGCCTTCTCATATTGGGCAATGCGAAATACATCACGAGCATAGATCTGGAGAAAGCCTTCTGGCAAATTCTGTCGGACGCATCATCAATGGAGAAGACTTCTTTCACCGTTCCCGGCCGTGGTCTATACGAGTTCAAGAGGATGCCCTTTCGCCTGAACAACGCCTCACAGACACCGCAGCGCCTGGTCAATCAGCTGTTCAGCGAGCGCTTACGTCGGTATGTTTTCCGCTATCTGGACGATCCGATGATAGCAACAGACAATTTCGACCTCCATCTGAAGATTCTGTCGGAAGTGTGTAACATCCTGAGGGAGGCCTGTTTGACTATCAACCTCGAGAAGAGTGAGGTTTGCAAATCTTCGTTGCGATATCAGGGCTACATCGTTACCAGTGAGGGGATTAAGACCGATCCAGAGAAGGTGGAGACGATGGTGAACTTTCCTCGACCGCAAACAGCCACCCAGGTGAAGCGTTTTATTGGTTTGTGCTCTTGGTTCGGGCGTTTTGTGCCACAGTTCTCTACGTTAGTCGCTCCTATCAATGCACTCCTTAAATGCCGGGCGAAGAAGCCGGTGGTGGCATGAATCGGGGAGGCCGAAGAGACATTCAACTAAGGTCAAGTTTGCGACCTTGTCTGGAAGCGTAATTACGCAGCGAAGCTTGTACCCAAGCGAATCTGGTGTCGGGTCACAGAGGCGTGTTCAACACTCGTTTTCCGCCTCTCAACTTTGGATGGAGCTGATGTGGGAAAGTGGCATGCCAAGGACATTGGTCCCTACTTTGGTGAGGGCGACTGTCCACTGCTCGGTAGTTGTTGCTGCTTCTTTTTCTTCGCCTTCTATTTTCTCTTTCCTATCTCGCCGTCTTGGTTCTCCATGACGTGCCTTCACGGAGACCTTTGTAAGGCTGGAGAGGCGGGGTGCTAGCGTGGCCCCCGGTACCGATACCGTTGACTCTCTTCTCCTATGCAAGCAGCAGTTGCCGAGTAGAGCCTTTAACTACCATCTTTTTTTTTCCTTCTTGAGGCTCAGGCCGGCTGGGGGTGGTCACCCTCTGGTTTTCTTACAAATCTCTATAACTGTAACCCTTCCTTTGACGATGGCCTGCCCGGCCAGCGAGGGTTCTCTCAAGGCGTAGTTCTAGCTCTCTCGATCAAGTCGTGCGAAGAAGGAGGGATATTAAGGGATAAGTATTTAACAAACTAAGCGTTGATGTTTAAAGTTCTATTTACAATGAACGTTAAGATTTACGTTAAGAATATGGGCCCCAATCGCCGTATCGCCCCTTCCAGCACTCAGCACCAAGCAGCGTTTGCGCGTGAAACTGACTTAATAGTTCCTATCTTACGGTAGCGGTGACGGCTGGTAGTGATGGCTGGTGGCGATGGCTACAGGTGAACGGCGATAAAAGTACAGCGTGGCCCTCAAGGCACGTCGCGCGTGGTTGTTGAGTTCGATTAGCTGGGTGTCCGACTGGTGATGCGACGACGATGACGGCGGCGGAGCACACGCGGCAGAAGAAGAAGGAAGAACGAAGGACGTCGAAGAGGCGACCACGATGCTGCTGAAGGATAGGCGAAGTAGGCCTCGCCGCCAAAAGAAGCGGCCGCAAGAGAAGTTTTGCCGCTAGGATAGACTCGACGATAGGGAAAACTCGTCCCCAGGAAAAAAGCATAAAGAGCGAAAGAGCAGTCTTTAGTAGCTGCCCGAGTCCGAAAGCCAATCTGAGACACGCTTGCCTAAGTTCTTGGTCGGCTTCATAGTTGTACTCCGCAAATTAACGAAGATGACGCCGTGCGTAGCAGATTGCAAAATGGCGCAACAACGATACACTAACTGCATAGTAACTGTTCTAAGCGTAAACCAACAGAATTAGCCCCGATGGCACTCACAGAAGAAAGTAAATGTCTTACCTAGCGAATTGCACAGATTTGTAAGAATGCAGAATGCTCAAAAGTCTCGATGCACTAAGAACGAGGCGCGAACAGCACTTATGATGGCCAACGTGAATCGCGAATCTCAAGAGGTGCAACGAAACAGTGCAAGAGTCAGAATGACTTGCTAAGTGCGCTCGCCAAGAGCCGAAAACCGGCGCGCAACGCGCTGAGGGCACTAGATGGCCTCGGCAGCCCGATTTAAAGAGTAAAACAATAAATTTGCTTGTCCGCAAAAACGGAACGTTACACCACCCCTCTCCCCACAAAACAAAATGTAAAGCCTTAGATTTTATTGCCAGATCGGCTGGAGAGAAAAGACCAGAGAAGAAAAAAGAAACACGAAGAAGAGAAGACGAGAATTGAAGTCCCGTGACGTTCGACAGGCGCGGAGAGCCGAGCCGTCACAGGTTCTTCAAGCCGGATACCGGGACGTGGTTACGGCGACGTGGGAACCAAAAACCCACGATGACTTAACCTAACTAAAACTAAATTACAAACTAAGAAAACCAGAAGGTGACCATCCCCAGCCGGCCTGAGCCTCAAGAAGGTAGAAAAAAGATGGTATTTAAAGGCTCTACTCGGAACTGCTGCTTGGATAGGAGCCGGGGGCCGCGCTAGCACCCCGCCCCTCAAGAAGGCGATGAAGAAGAAGCAGCAACAACCACCGAGCAGTGGATAGTTCAAGAGAAATCAGAAAAGCCTAAAACTAAGGAAGACTACGGCATCCATCCTGAAACACAAAGGGGCGACTGACACAACCAAAAGCGAACGTGAGCAAAGAGCTACCATGTTAGGCCCGAGAGAAAACAAAGAATTAGCCAGGGTCAACAACGCAGCCACTCACGAGGGGGACCATTTTGTCGAACCCGAGCTTCGGCGAACGACCGATCCTCACCCCATGAGCGCTGAAACAGCAGTCCAAACCGGGCCTCTCGCCAGACGGCGAAAGATAAACACAGGACAAAAGAAGAAAGCTTGATTCTCCAGGAAATCGCATAGTTCACCGGCGGTGGCCTTCCGTAGGGGCTTGAGCAGCAGAAATTTGTTGAACCAATCAGTTACAACCAGCAGCCGCGAAAATCCCTTCGAGGATCGAGGCAAAGGCCCCATCAAATCCAGAGAAATTATCTGAAAGGGGGCTTGTACCCTCTTCCGTGTGCCCATCAGCCCGATACGCTGCGTGTTCGGCACCTTCTGCGCCCCGCGAACCTTGCAGGCCCAGACATAGCGAAGGACGCCACGCCTCAGCCCTGGCCAGTAAAACTCGCTGCAAGAGCGATGATGCGTCTTGAAGAAGACAAAATGACCAGACTTCCCATCGTCATGTTTTGCCCGAAGAGCCTCCTGGCGCAATTCTTGTGGAACCACGAGTTTCCACTCATCCACATTGATGGGAATTGTCGCTCGACGGGGAATCAATTTAAAGAGTTGGTCGGGTGTCGCCTCCACAGGATCACGCTTCTGTACAAATCAGCGATCCTGGACGACATTGGGCATCACCAGACAAGCGGCGATCGACGGGATGCGTGGTAATGCATCCGGTACGTGATGTAAAGCGCCCTTGCGATGTTCCAGGTGGAAGTCATACTGAGCAAGTATCAAAGCCCATCGCACCAAACGGCCCACCGGATCCATTAGATGTTGCAACCAAAGCAAAGAGTAATGATCGGTGATGGCCCGAAAACGTACACCGTCGATGTAGGGACGAAATTTCCCAATCGCAAAAAGCAAAGCCAGACATTCACGCTCGGAGACAGAGTAATTGCGTTAAGCCTTCGTCAAAGTGCGACTGCATTAAACGCAATGCATTAAACCGTCACAGCGCCATGCTGATAGGTACCACTTAATAAAATCAGTACATCAAGTTAGTTGTCAAGGACCACTTGGAATAAGAATGCACTAGTAGTATGATGCCGAAAATACGCCAGCCGTGTGAGACGCACATTTGCAGGCAATAAAACCCTACTTTCGGGACCTGCCGGCAATGTCGGTCGGTCTAGATGCATCTCGAGCATTCAGTCGCCGGAGCATGTACAAAAACATGAAAGTCAAAATTATTTTTTGTCA
>JARJDT010002621.1:0-37040 GCA_030264655.1 Leptusa sp. GC000079
GTTATTTGAATTTTAGATTTTCCATATGATTTTTGAGGTTATAGTTATTATTCGATCAGGCCAAAAATCTAATCAGTTCTATTCCCAATGGGTATCTGTCCCCTGTGCAAATTTCAGCTCGATCAGATAATTCGTTTAGGCGCTATCGTGCTAACAAAATTAGCGTTACATACATACACACACACCCACACACACGGACATTTTGTAAAACCCACTTTTTCGGACTCAGGGGACCTAAATTAGTGGGAATCCGTCAAAATCTCGATTTCGAAAATCTGCACGATTACATACCTTTCTTCTCTATGATCAGAAAGTAAAAAACGCCGGAACAACGTGAAAACTTCAACAACGCACGGCGACAAAGTAACAAAGCAAAGCGCACAAAGCGCAATGAATGCAAGCAAGAGTTTGCAAAACAAAGAAACACGCTGCATGCTTTTGTGCACCAGCAGTAGGTATATTAATAAAAACAAACAAAAAATAAATTCATTACGGCGATGAGCTGGTGGAGCGATGGGCATTAATCATTCCAACAGGCATTCGTCATTATTTTAATAACAATATAAATTCAAATGTCGCTTGCTTTTATTAATAGCTTCGCCAAAATCGTTTATCATCGAATTATATTACAATCAATGTTAAAATTGTGCCTCAAAGATTATTTCACATCGATTCCTCGCAAGTTGCGGGAGTTGTGTGCAGGCAAAAAGGTTCGAATTGGGGAATTGGAGTACACCCAGAGGGCACTTTTTGCTAACGACATTTTAATTCCAGAATTTTACAACAGCGCAAACGAAACACGCATAAAAGCCGGGCGACAAAATGAAAATAACTCGATATTTGACCAATATTTTAGGCATTTTTGTTCCGGTTTATGAAATTGTTTCCAATTCGAACTAATATTTTTGTTTTGCTTTAGTGCTTGATATATTTGTTTAATTCAATTTGAATCTAATGATGGGTTTGAATTGGGTTTCGTGTTTTGTATTGCATTCCGTATTTGTTTAGGAAAAGCTACCGGCGCCAGTATTACTATTAAACCACGATAAATTAAAATAAATCAAATCAAACAACTGCATTACAAATATACAATTGCAAACAATACAATAAATTAACAAATATTTTTATTTTTGCGTTGGTTTGTAAAGATGCTGAGCATAAGCTGCTTTTGTTAATCCGCTTGAGAAAGAGGAAGTGACGTCATGACAATTAGAAGTAGCAGCTTGAGGCTGTTTCCTGTCTGCTTCCCTTCTTGGCGGAGTTAGTTCTTAGCTCAGTAAGGAGTACTAAATACAGAAAGAGGAAGGACAACGTTGTCTATTTAGCCAGACATCAAATACTTACAAGGAAACTAGGAAACAGGAAAGGCAACATTTCTATTAGTGCCTTGTCAAAAGGAATTGCATTGCCTACTATTGCAATAGTCTGCAGCGAATGTAATATGAATTCGGTTTATTGAAATGCTTCACCGGATGAAATTCAACTGCAGTTGACATCGAAATGTGAAGTATCATATACAATTCTTGATCTAGATCTTGATCTAGTAGTATTATTGTCAATTTAAATGTTCGTATGCTCTACAGAAACCTATATTCTAGTTTTATGGTTTCACGAGAATCTTGATTTTCAAGAATTCTTGTCCCGATTTCGACAAAATTGGAGACAATATCGAGACAAGACATCAAAAAACAATTGAATACAATAAAAAAATAGAAGTACAACTTTAAATTAAAGAAATTGAATGAAACTAGAGTTTCTCAAGACAAGATTTTCGTCTTAAATTTAACTTCTGTCTTGTAATATCAAGTCTTGCATTTCATTTATTTTCTTTATATTTTTTGTTCGATTTCTGGAAAGTTTGATTTTGTCTTGATATTGTCTCAAATTTTATAGATATCAAGACTATCGGGAAACGCTAAATGAAACAAGATAAGAAATGTCGTTCAAGAAAAATTCTTGTTTACGAATTTACATGAAAATAAGGTATTTTATTGCAAATTCTAAATTTGAAGTCAATAAACCATGCTATTGAGATATTTTCTAAGCTTTTTCTAAGCGTGAAAGTTAAGGTTCAACAATATATAGGATAAAAGCAAGACCCGGAGGACTTTGCGAGGCTTTCGTTCTGCATTTGTGGGCAAAAAGTTGAAAGTTATACAAAGAGAACACAATCGGTTGCAAATAACAAGGCGCGTCGTTTATAATGGCGTGTATCATAAAAGTTTTCGCAAATCTTATTAAAAGTGCTCGTCCCTCGTGCTCTTCTTTAATATTAGCCCAGGAGAGTGTGCGGTTCCGGTCTCGGCGGTATTAAAAATTATAATTTAATATCAAGGGTAGGTACAGGTTTTATTAAGTTTGTTCGCTCGTTGCCTTTTCTGCGTTCAACCATACCCAAAGCAACATGCGAAACGGACTTAAATTTTTTTATTTGTTACATTACTATTAGGACAATACTAATACCACTTCAAATTCCACAAAAAAAATTATACAAACAATTAGAAATTTCTTGGAATGTGAATGCGCCGGGCATTTTCTTATCTGTTATGATAATGTCCATAAATCTTACTCGATTTAGTAATTCATTTATGTTAGTACATTGCATACCAATCATTTACAATCCAGACAACTAATACAACTCTAAATTTAAAAAAAAAATTAAACTCGAAATTAAAAACTTTGAGAATTTTTTTTTATAGACTATTATTCCTCCCCCCTTATAGACTTTAATTCCTCGTTAATTCAGTAATGATTGTATTTTGCATGGCTGATATTTACTATAAAGAAAATATTAATACATGTTTAATTTAAAAAAAAATTAAATAGAAATTTGGAAAAAATTTAATTTAAATTTGTTGTATAGGAATGTGAAGGCGCCGGGCATTTAACTTAAATGTAATGATAATATCCATAAATCTTCGTCGGTTATAACTAAGTAATGTTAGTATTCCGCATCACTGTCAAGGTTTGCTAAACTAACTTATCATATTTACATATTTTAGTGCGATGCCGTCATGCTTCATGCAATCACAGTCTATTATCAACCCGCCCTCGCTCCACGTCTATTTCTATACTTTAGCTCAGTCTCAATCTCCAGGACAAGGTAAGCACTAGGTAGGAGTTTGTCGTTAAACAGCATTGAATAAACTCAAGCCTGTTAAGCATGAAACTAACGTCTAATAAGACTGTTGCGTTTGACCACTTATTCAATTAGCCGAGTATTCATCAAACGCGTTCGAATCAGAATCGCAGATTGTGGGCATGAATGGCATTGCTTGTTCCGCACATTGTAATCGCTGGCCATTCGATAGCATCAAACGTTTCTTTCGGATTTGCGGATAATCCTAATTGGATATCGCTGACTGGCGTTTGCTTGCCTTCTGGCTTGCTGCTTACCAAATAGCAATTCGCATCAGCTTGTATTAGCTGGAACTCAAAGCGCTTGTGGTGCTGCGCCAAGAAGCTTGTTGAACGTACATGGATCGTGAAAACATCCCCGAAAACCCTACTCCTTGTGTACGTAATCTACTTATCTCGGAAAACGTATGCTATAGCACGACAAGAACGCGACCGCACAAGTCACAGCACAGATCACAGCAGATTTCCCTTTCAATAGAAAGATTAACCCCAAGTAGTCTTGTTACTATGTGAGCTTCTTGCTTATTTGAACCGCGCGAAAATCGAAATAGAGGAATTCAAGCTGAATGCATTTTAATCAAAGTTTTTCTCTTTGCTTAGTGTGCTTACAGCACAATAATACAATCGGCGAGTTTTTCTTTGGTGTTGTTTGGCTTTTGCTTCATAAAAACCTGATGCACATTTGGCTGGCTATTTTTAGCACTGCAACAAAAACTCATCTCGCCAGCTTGGAAAGCCGAAGGATAACCAGGAGGGAACGCGAGCTAATGATTTAATTGCGGACGTTGCGCTTTCGTCCTTTTATCGATTTTTTTGTTTTTTACCAATTAGCTCTTGATTAAATATTCGCGAAGTGGCAATACATTCTAGATAAACAAATACAAATGGATTAGACATGTCTGTCTAACTATAGCGAAAACTGATGAATATTTGAATTAGTCCTTGCAGGACGACAACTGTTGTGTATTTAACTACTGAGAGAAGTCGTCAGAGGGCGCTTTGCGAAGATTCATCACTAATTATTCGTGGCTTGTATTTAAATAATAAAAAAAAAACAAGTTTTAAAACTTATTAACGACGAGGACGAGGACGATGCAGGTAACGAAGTTATTTGGTGAATTGCTCGTTGCGCGTTTATACGTTTTGACGTCATTTTCGTTGTCTCTCCAGGGAAACGCGTTTTATATGGTGGGAACGAACAATTGCATTGCACGTGCCACACACTTTTATGTCTGTTGTCCAAATACAACGGTTGTTGATGACAGTTTAATCACGTCTATGATAGGTCCACCTAACGTGCACGCATTTTGTTGTCTATTTTCTACGTTTCAACTTTTATGTCCGATTTGTTTTATTTGTGACATTCGTATAGTTTTACGTTTTTAATGCAACAACGAAATTCCAATTCTAATGGCTTGAGGAGTTGGACAAGAACATTTATATCTTACTCGGCGTACACCTTTATTACCCTTGCTTGCTCGCAGACGAATGTCGAACAAATAGCACTTGAGCATTTTTAATGAGTCGTTTTGATGAGCGTCTCTTTCATTTATTCTCGCGTCGACAATAAAATTGCGCGCCTCAAAGCAACGCCAAGCACGAATAAAATTGATAAGCTTCTGTGTTGGCGGCATTCTTTGCATTCTAACAGCTTGTTATATTGCGCCAGTAGGTATTTGTCATTCGAGCAAGCGTATAAGAAGCTGTTGTTTGTTTGCTTGTTTTATAAAAGAAAAGGATAACTTAATTCCATGCTTAATTTGCTCGCATGCCCCGGCTATTTATCTTCTCTTTATGATTACACGATTTAAATTGCCTGACAGTTTGCTCGCCGTGTTACACTTTCAATTTAACAATCGTTTGTAATTGTTCATTGAAACACGTCCAGCGTCCAACGTGTTGAGCATCGGACATTTCAAATTTCAATTTGGTGCATGTTAACATTCAGCGCGTCGACGAATGGAGGTGAGAGCGCAATACAGCTTCGTCAAAGGATAATCCTATAGTTCACGATCCCACGGGATATCCTGCTACCTACCCAGTAAGCTCTTTCAACCATCAGCGATGTGATGCTCATAATGCACACCGGAACTAAGAGCCAATTTTATAATAATGCACGTTTCGTTTAATCCATTTTGAAATGCTCGTCTACATTAAGCATGCTTTTCATAATTTTATGTATGAAATAATTAATAAATTGTGCGAGGCAGCAATTACAAAATAAATCTCCGGCGTGCATTGAGAGATAATTTCATGATTGGATAAATACAATTATTTCAATTTCAAATTGACTATTTGATTTATTTTCACAAAACAAATTAATATTTTAACAATGAATAAGTCAGTAACAAGACCTTTTGGTTGCGTTCATTTATCTATCTACCTATAGTCTCGAGTTTTTGAACGAGTAATTTAGAAAAACATAACCTCATTGTTCTCAGTATGTATCATAGCATAGATAAATGAATGCAGACGTCGTTAATGCGCCTATCGAGTTAAGTTTATTTAGATATTAACTGTATTTCTCTGCAGCTTTTTTTTCGACTCGTGAAAGTTAAAGTGACTTAAATCTAAGAAACAGGTCTCGTGTAAAACTCATTTAAGAATGACCGCCATCCGCTATATATATATTTGGACATAATATAAGCCAATAACCTAATGCAATTTCACCCGTCAAAGAATAATAATCATACATGCAAACCTCGTCAAATCACTGAACAAATTCTAATATTAAATTATATTTGATAACATGACACCAAAATTAGCGTTTCACGCGAGGTTTCATATCCGTTTTTCAAGCATTGTTTTACTACGCATGAGCCTCAGGAGACGAGTAGAAAATTAAATGCAAAGAAATGCGCATAATTCCAAGAGTGAAAATAGTTAACTGGTTGACACTAAGTAAGAAACAAAATGCAATACGTGAATGCCTAACCTCAAAGATATTTCTGAACGGTCAGAATTAATATGTACTGGGTGGAGTTAACTGGATGCAATTCTTGAAAGCGACCCTTGAGTTTTTAACTTGAATAGTGGTTCGATTCCGTAATCCGTAACCGTATTGATGTGGTGATGTGCGATGGCGATGCACCTCAATGTCCTCAATAGGACATTCAGAAAGTCTGCACGCGATAAGATGTAAAATGTGCTATTGAATAAACAGGATAACGCAGAGATATAAGCTCCATATATGCATGTGTGACAAAAGCAAACTGGTCCGGCAAAGAGCCAAAGCAAACAGTTACACCACTAACCAACAACTGCCAACGGGCGTTAACTTAAATATGCTTTCACGCAAATAACAATCTTTTGCGGATTCAGAACATCATTTTTTAAAGCAACTTCTTTTCGTCTAAAAAACTTTTTAAAAAAGAACTATTGTTAGTAGTCTGCAGTCTCAGTAAACTGCTTGGTTTATGGTAACGACTAACGTGATCCAGCAAGTAACCTTAAACTTAAAATGAGAATATAAAAGCGGAAAAGCAAAACAACAACAAGATACAAGCATGTGAAAAGCAATTTGAGTTGATACCTCATCGCCGTCGTCGCGACAAAAATAACGTTTTTCATCTGTCCGAGCTATTCCTATGCGGGTAGAGTTAGAACATAGTCGGGATAGTGAGTCGGTTAAAACAGATTGCACCTATCACATTATGTTAATTTTACGTCGACTATTCATTTGAAATTGACTCTTAACATGAAATTGCTTCTCTCGCACCTATTTTTCGCAGGCGCATTTTTGTTTTTTGTGTCTTTTGTTGCTCAACGCAAAATAATGTTTGCGGCGAGCGTTGATGAATGGAATCGCGAAGAAGCCAACGGCAGCAGGATGTACAGGACTCGCAAGACGCAGATTAGAAAAATACGCTTATACCTTCCTTAGACTTGCGGAAAAACGGTGAAAACACAGGAAATGAACTACGTTGCTTGCTCACTGTGCGAAATAAGTAGAGGCACACAACGAACGGTGAGGTATTACGTTTCGTTGCGTTTTTTGTTCCAGCATTTTGCCAGGACAACTGTAAATTATTTAATGCACTTTTTCCTATTTGTTTTCTTCCTTTTCGTCCTGTGCGCAAAAAATAAATGAGAATAACGTACAAACAGACGTAAAATGGCTCTTTCTACCGCATCGACTCAATGCTTCGTTTTTTTTTGCAAAAAGCATAAATTAAATAAAAATAAAACCATTAGTGCAAATAGCTGTGTTTGAGTTTACCGGTTACGACTGCAATAAATGTTAAATTTTTAACTAATGCTACTGCGCTTCAGGACAATTATTACTCTACATTTGCAACTTTATAGCCATGTTTGGAAAATTATTTGTTTTAAAATGAACGTAAAAGTTGCACTTTATTTTATTTTTTTGCGGCCACATGTCATGAGATTACGTAGTCAATTCAAGTTCTACAATCAGTGCTTGCTTTGCATCCTTATCCTCATATCCTCGAACTTCACCAACAAGGATCTCTTCACTTCGAAACTATGCTATCATGTGCATTGCTTTCGCGATGAAATCTTTGTCTTGCACGTCTTTCTATCTGTCTACAAATCTATAGGTCGTTTCCCTTTGAATCTGGTAAGAAGTGTTCGAAACGATTTGTCGTTTACTTGGTGAAGGCATGACAAATAAGTGCCACGTTCTTTGATAACTGTAACATCTTTAGATCTCAAAATATAAATAAAATTTGCTTGCTTTTTGCTACATTTTTTTGCAAAAAATGCACTAAAACAAACACTGTGCAAAATGAATAAATCATAATTATTAATGTGTTATTTTTATGAGTGCACTTTTATACAAACTGAAACTATATGCTTGTTCGTTTAAAACTTTTTAATAATAAAATCCTGGCGTTTATGTCATTTTCAATTACTTATTCAGTTTTCGCGCTTGAGAGATTTTCACATGAAAAAACATTTTCCCGGAAAGTAAATGTACTAAAAACACAAAGATAATATTAATAAATAGGGCATTATATTAAAATAAATATTGCAAAGTTAATTAGCCCGTGAGGAAAGATTATAAATTTTCCTTTGAAAATTATATGTTCGAAGCCAACAAGATTAATTATCCTTCGGAGCTGAATAATCGATGAATGTGGCGATGTAAATACAGTTTAATAGTCTTGTTGTAATTTTCTTTGAGATTGCCTCTCATACTGAGAATTTTAAAGTTTAATTAATTTGATTATAATTTACTTTTTGAAATAATATAAATGAAAATCGAATAATATAATAAACAGAATAGAAAATAAAAGGATAATTAAAGGATGTAGAGTAAGTAAGTAGCCGGGAGTAATAAGTATTAAGCTGGTTTATGTTTAATACTTTTATATAATGTGCGCATTATAATCCTGCGAATGGACGAGGAAAGCGCGCATTGCATGTTTACACGCCATGTTAATATTATACGTCTTGATATTTATGAGATCGGACAGTGAGTCGGTCACGTCTTTTAACGCATTTTCGAGATGTGCTCGAGCAATTCAATCAGACTCCCGAGGGCCTCCAGACACGCAATGACTTTGAACGGACGACGACGAGTCCTTGCGCAGTCTGCACACATACGCGCAGTGCTTCCTCTGCATTATTTCTTCGGACCTAATGGTTATAGCAAGCAACTCCGTTACATAACTTACATTTTCGTGCCTCGTGGATTTCCTTTTGTCGAAATGTATACAGGGTGTTTTTGATTTATTGCGAATGTTGAAAGTTGCGACTTGATAAGTGCCACTTGGGGAACTAAATTGACCTCTTCCACTTTGTAATTATATGTTTGTGTATAATGATAACGTTTTGCGTGGTGCAAACCATTAACATTCCACCCGACGAGCTACGAGTGTGTCTTCAACTAGACGACTATCTACAAGAGCCTCTGCCTTTGCAATGCAAATTTTCATAATAAAGAGATACACACTTTGCTCATAAGTATGGGATCTTAGTTTGTATAACTTTTGAGGCGAGCTTATTGCTAAGTATATGTATTAAGTCGTTGGCGGTGTATAAGGAGACGAATATGTTTCGAATGGTTGAAATGTTGGCGCTTCGACTTTGCAAGAGATTTTCTCTTAATTTGTAAGTTGTATTCGCTTGGGGAAAACTTCTCCCACATTCATTTTCAACAAGTTTCTGCCTCGTAGCGAGGTTATGTGCACTGCGGTCATCGATTTGAGCATCAATTTTCGTCAATTTTAAACGTTACGTCTAGCCGAACAATTTCGTATAATTATACAAGTCATTATTCTATAATTAACTTTGCATAATCAATTATGTATACAGCGCAGTAGGCTTAGTTTTGTATGTTTAATTAGAAAAGTTATATTTGCCCGGAGGCGGCAGCGGCGGTGTCTTCGCGAGTTCCACAAATGTTGGCGAATCAAAACCGTGCGCGTTGCAAACGCAAGAAATAATCATATCTTATATTTGCAATTTGAATGTTTGCGATTCAAGGACGTGCTGTTTTCCTAGATGTTCACCGTGCGTTGTTCATGTATTCTTTGCGCTCGAAAAACAAACATTCGCTATTTATGTACTCAAGCTGAGGAGAACGTCTTTTTGAAGATTCTCGTTTTGTTGTCCAAAAGGTCATAGATCATAGTGACAGCATCATGCCATTTATTCATGTCCATACTATCCAGCGAGTTTCTTTCAACACGTCATCAATCCGGATATCTTGGACGAGCTCATAATAAATTTTGCATCCATCGTTCATTATTCATTTGCTTGCTGTGGTCTACTGTGGTGCAATCTTGTCTGTGGCTAGCGCTAGGTGTGAGCAACCCTTCGCGTTGCGAACGGGTTACGATTGTAACACTCGTTCTTCAAGTGATAATATGCGGGGTAAGTCTGTACATCATGTGCGAATCGTTGTTGAGTGCTAAGCTACGGGACAATGAATTCCTGAAACGAATACTGGCGAGAAACTGGCGAGAGACTGGCGAGTTGAACGGCCATCGAAGAATGCCAACACCCTCTCAACCCAACTCATTCTCGAACCTAAACGTATATTATACAAAGGCTGAATAGAGTTGGGTCACTTAACGTATGTCCCATATAATGGCTGAATACAGCTTGCTCGCATTGATAATATTATCTTAATCCATTATCGCCGGTGTATCTTCATATTTATCTTGTTGGCTAACGCCGAAAGCGTACCAAGTGCTGGTTTTACACCTTCCTACGGCAAGTATTCTATGGCAATCTTCAAGCTGATGCTTGTTATTCGTCCTTTTTCTATACTTTTATAGGACGACACGCAAGCGAGAACGTCATCTACGAGGACGAGCAGGACGAGTGACGGGCATTGCGTGCCCTGCATACGCTTCTGATAAGCAAGGACACCGCTTCGTCTGCACAATTTTAAAGCTTTTAAATGTGACTTCTCAAAATAAATGTGCTGATGTGATTCGGTGCGACGTTTGTTGTCCTGTTCGAATTTTCGTGCTCAGAACGCCGTATTTTATTCAGACGAAGTTCATTTTTTCGAACGCGGAGTTATTAAAGACGAAAACGGGAACAAGGAGTAACGGCATGCTTAAAGTAAAGCATGAAGCAGCCATCATTATTAAATTCCTAATCATAATTTCTATTGGTTCTTGTTCGCTGCTCTGTTCTCAGAAAATGAGTTTCTTTGTGTTTGTTCAAGTTTAATTAAATTAAGTTTTATTATTCAGCTAATATTGTAATAAACAATAAACGTTTATAGTTTTTTCGCAGCCAGTGCGGGAGAATTGAAAATTTTAACCTCACTTTTATGCCTCGACTATATCAAAGCAAATCCAAATTAAACCATCTTGTACTTGTATAGTGGGGTACTTTGTTCAAAGAACACTTTAAATTTCAAATTAGCATTAACATTAAGCGACCTCATCTTATGCCCGTTTTCCATTTTTTCGCTTCCATCACGAGGGCGAATTTCATACACATTTTAGAATCCTTTATTAATTTTCTTGTTACAACGAAATGTCCTTTGCATACATATACATGACAACCCTGAGGAAGAAGAGAAAAAACATTCTCAGAGTTTTCATTTATCATTCTTCTCGGTTTCTTGGTCTTTTTCTACAATAACCTTTTACCAGCTACAAAAAGAGGAAAAGAAAGATGAAAAATGGAAATTATCAAAGGCAAGTGAATATAAAATAAGTAGGATTGCTATTTTATATGTATAGAATTTATTGTCCTGGTCCCACCAAAAGATTCGCAGGAAACGACATCATTCGAGATGATGCGAATCAGGACGTAATTATATTTATCAGGGATGGCAAGGGGAGCAAATTGTGACATATATATCTGCAAATGTAAAGTAAATGTTCTCCGAGTCGTATAAATATAATGCGTACTTTCGATCGTGAATGAACATGGACTTTGAGTAGGGTTGTTGGTGTTTATTACTGTTCTCTGGACCAATGAGCGGTAAATGTTGACCCAATTCCGCATTAGGCATCAAACGCCTTATGTCTCGTATTGTCGTAGGTCGTGAATAGTCCTAAAGTAATTACACGAAGAAATAAATGCGCTTTTATAGCAACGTTAATCATGTAATAAACAGACGAACATGCACTTCGAGAATTGAGCATTTGCTTGTGCGAAGTTTGCTTATATTTCATATGGTTCACACCGTAATCGTATAAAGTTCGTGTTATGGTCGAAGGTTTAGGAATAGTGCAGATTGTGGATTATTACATTCCAAAATGTGTTCGATTTATTGCCATAAACATTTTTTTACACTCATTTTAGTGTGTAAAGTTTCACTTTTTAGCTTTACTGATCAAAATAAACTTTATCCTCAAATACTTGTAAAAATAATAATAAGTCATGACACAGGTCAACTAACGCGAGAATAGTGACTTTTCTGGTTATGTTTACGTTTCAAAGAAGTTTATAAAGTTTTATATAGGTGGAGTTACTCATTTATTTTTAGTAATGAATGTCATTTACCGACATTTGTATGGTATATTGATTTCGCTTAATGCCACTCAATCAGAAAAGGCATACTTTGTACACTCGTATCGATAACAACTATTAATATTCATTTGATGCGAAAAATTTCACTTTATAGCTCTAGTAAACAATATAAAAACTATTAGAAAAAAAATGTATTGGCATTGAGTAATATTTATTTTTATATGTATGTATGGTGAAATCGAAAAGGTTCGGTGTCTCAAAAATGCGAAAATAAAACGAAAATCTCTTAAGGAATGCGTCGAGGATAATCGTTTTTGTCGACATTGAGATGGGGAGCGACGATATATTCAGATATTGCGAAAATATTAGGACGGACATCTCCGGAGCACATGTGGTTGTGCTCGTCGTCGCTGTCTGTTAAAGATAATAGGAATTCCAGAAGCACGCCGTTCTTTTATCTGCGTCCTCGTCATACGTATCCTCGAAAGTTGCACATGCATGTATAGTGAAACCCCATTTCTATAGTTCATTACATTGTATACGCTTCTCTATTAGGTTTCGGGTTACTTTCACAAGCGCCAGCGGAAAAGAACCAAAAGGGAAAAATCGCAACTTGCCAGCATCCGCATCGACTACAAGCTTAATATATTCACATACAAGATTGCTTCCTTTATCTGAAGACTGTTGAGACACTCAGTCTAAAGTTGCGATTACTTTTAGTCGTTGATTCAATGACTTCTTGCAAGCCCACGTCTCGATTAATCACTCGTCGACGACAAACTTCGAATAGGAAATAAAATTTACTTAGACTAGTTATTTATTTCACAGCCTCATTCTATGTATACGGTGCAATGTTGGCGAAAAAGAGGAAGTAAAAGAGGACATTCGTTTGGCTGCTGAATGCTGAAAGGCCGGCATTGAAATTTGAACGTCAAGCGAGAATGCGATCGGCTCAGCACACGCGGAATACGAATAACGAACGCTTTTTTTAGGGCAAGCAACAAACGCACAGCGTATCAAATGGAGAGCGGCGCGGCGCGCACCGTTTGATGGAAAAGTGAAATTTTAGTATTCAACGCGTCGCCTCTGCCATTGCAAAGCGAAACTGATGCCGGGGTTTCAAATTGCAAACATGTAACATTTAGATTTAGGTGAAGGCTCGCCAGATTCCAACACAAATCGCCGATCGCCCCCGATTTTAAATACAAAACCATCGCAAACTTTGATGTCATCTTGTAATAATTTTTGCTACTTTGGCAAGTTGAAAGGGTTGAGAGTCTATTGTCAAACTTGGTCACGTTCCTTTGCAATTATACTCGTGTCGGCTGGTGTGTCGGGTGCGATCCTTCAAGCGAGCGAGAGTGCGTGCTCCACATCCTTTATCCTTGGGGGAAACAACAATACTTATTCATCTTTTTGTTCCTATCTAATATCACATTATCACAAGTTAGTTTCGTACGAACACAAATACACATTCATCACTTGCGCCCGGCTCGGACTAAACGCGGCGTGGATAAAGGATAAAAGCTTGAAATATTAATAAGTATCGGAAACACGAAACATAAACAACTCGTGAAATATTCAGGCGGAATGCTTTAGCCAACAAGTACATCTAGGCTGGCAGGAAGGAGAGGCCTGTCGTGTGCATAATAAATCGACTGGAAACAGAAAACGCCGATCGTTGAACCTGCGCTCAATTAATCAATTAACAAAGGTCGCAGCAAGCACCAATTATCGCAAAAAATTCGCCACTCATTAGCGAACACCCTGTATTTCAACTTTTGGCATAATTACACGAGCGAAAAATGTGACATTCAGGGCCGGTTTTTGGCCGATGTAACCGACGAAATTTAATAGAGTCCCAGCTCGGTTCGATTTTTTTCTAGGATAATAATTAAATCAGCTGATTCAATTATCTTTAAATTTTAGAAAAATTTACTGCCCTTTAAAACCCAGTCATTACGCACGCCATCTGATGCGTAAGTAGCGACTTTTCCAGTTGTTTTTACTTTACGCTCTAGTGAAAAAATGTACTTCACGCCCTAGTGCGTAAAGTATTTTTCTAACTTGCCGATGATTCGCATTTGTAGGAAAACTAGTGATCGATACTCATATGCAAAGAATTACTTTTTTGGTTTTGTTTAATTTGGTAATATTACTCTCCCTGAAAAATAATTCTTTGCACACTTGTCGATACACAATAACTATTTCTAAACTTGTTTTGTTATTAATTAGTTTATAGGTTAGGTTATGGCCCCGCCCCTGGCGACAGCACCTTGTCTTACTTTGTAAATTGAGCCCTTCAGCTTAATATATTAGCGCTAGAAAACACTCAACCAAACTAAGGCAAACGGCTTAATGTTCCGATACACATTTGAGCACATACCATTACCGAAATGGAAACTACAAACAGATGAACTTCAGTTATGGAGTAATTTAGACACACGTTAATATAATGAACAAATAATGCGACACACATTGTGCACCAGGCGTTCCATAATCACACGACAAATCTTGATCGTTAAATAAAAATAAATGCGCCAATTCAATTAGCATTAATTATCAACTACTGCTTCACTTGAGCGATTGTTGTACGAAGTTATTAGCATTGTTTGATTCAAACAGGCACACGAATTTCGGAGTTGCTCAAGATTTATGCTTTAATATCACTCACTGTAATAAATTATACATTTGAGTGTTGTTTTGTTTCACAGTTAGCGAGCCGAAAACTAATAAATTACTAAACTATGTTTATTTAATAATAAATTTCAAAAAATCAAATTAGTTGCGGTTAGTGGCTGTTAAAGTTTATTGTTTCTAATGTTCTAATCAAGAGTGTTTAAATACGGAGTGACACCATTTTGCCTGTCGTTGTTTGTGGCTGATGCTTACTCAGGGCATGTGTACCAAGACTAATTAATCCTGCTCGAGGTTTGGGACACGCGAACGTCTCAAGCTGACATTTCTCCAAACCATATAGTCCAGTTTTCGGCTATCTACCTAATGTATAGCAAAGTTGTGTTTGTGATTTGATTTCGGCCAACAATTGCGAAATTAGCACAATAAAAGACATTTGTTAAGTTGGATACAAACTTTACAACTAACTAACAAGTGCAATTCAACGCAAAAATTCCATTTGGTTTTTCATCTTCGCGTTTGGTGGCTCGCCTGCCAGCTTCATGCGGTTGTAAAGTGCAAAAACACGTAAAGTTTTAAAACGTTTTTCTTCGTTCCGGTTGCCAACTGCTTTTTTACTTACATCAGTAATTTACTTGGAATTTTAGCCAAAAATTCCATCTTAGGTTTATTCTGATGTTCGCTAAACTATGCGAGTTTTAGGTGAAATTTAGTTCGATTCGTCGAGTTTTTGGTTTTGTGAATTCAATAATGCGCGAAAAAATTCCCATCGCGCCGAAATATTTCGAATGTTCTCTATTGATTTATGATGATACTTCCGGCTCGTAAGTGCCAAACGTGCCATACGCAAAGTCCGCCAAAAATAACTGTCAGTGCATGATGTATGATTGAGATTTGTTTTTTTCTGCAATTTTGTATTAATACATAATTTCCTCTTGCAGGTATGTGTCCGCAATTTCCATGCTTCTTGCATTTTGGAGCGAGTATGTATTTAGTAACAAATGTCGCTTGATTATTCCGGAAAGCGTCATGTGTGAAACATTTTTTTCTTATGCATGCGGGGCTCGTCGTTTAAAAATGGCGTTTAGCCATTCTGTGGGCTGGAAAATGGGGTCGACACAATGGTTGTTGGTGGTGTCTTTCAGCATTTCCACCATAAAAACGCGCGCATTCAACATGTTTGCGTTGCTTTTATCTGTCGACTGCCTGTCTGCGTTGTGTCGTCGTTTTTGTCATGCGAAAATTATAAAATTATATGTTTTTTGCGCACGTGGACGTGAAACGAGCAGACAATGAGACGCAATTAAGATAATGCTGAGGCATTGAGAAAAAATTTAATTTAATACATTTGCGAAATGTTTAAAGAATATCCACTTTCATTTGAGGTGGATGGATGGCGAGCAGAGACGAAAGGAAGCAATAATAAAAGTGCAAAAGTAAAAGAAATCGAGCGTCTTCGCTTTTACTCCGGACAAACACTGAACCATGATGCGAGTAAAGAAATTAAAACTTATTTTAATAGTAAAAAGTCTTTTGCTTGTTTGGACTGCTTTCTTTAAGTTAATTCCGCAATTTTTCGTAATAATATAAAATATTTAACTGATTTATTTGTATGCGTAAAAGTTCTTAGAAATAGTAATAACGCGATGTTCTTGGCGTTGCCTTTAAAGATTTCTAATTACATCGAATAATTAAATTGACTTTAGGAGTGCTAATTAAACAGAAACATGAAAGATAATTCAGTTTGTATACACAGAGTTAATCGTCGACTGAGTTTCCCAATTCAGCGCGCGGCGCCCGCTTGGAAAACATTTATTTTCGCTTATGACGGCGTAGTGGAGGCGCCGGGCAAGCACACTCAGAATGAAACTTTTGATAAATTATTTGCATCATTACGAACTGTCATCCGAATAATTTTTACTTCTTTTTATTTTTCTGAACTAAATACTTGTCTTCATGATTATTCAAATATTTTCAATACTTGAGAGCAAGAAAAAAAAAAGAAATCGTGGGATTTCTATTTTAAATTTAATTTAAAATTTTAAATATTTAATGACCAATAGTGATGGTGACCCGTCTTTTAGCTCAAGTCCAAGTCCTCGTTATAGTCCTGTCATAAGCGAAGGCGTCGTCCCCACCGCATCGCGAACATGAACCCGACAACAGCGCTCCAGTTCCTCGCGAGCTTTCCCAGCGACAACATGCGAGCCGGGAAATTCTAGTGCGGAAACGCGCGCGTAACACGTGCTCGTCCTGACGTCCTCGCACCGTCGTCAAATCGCTACATTATAATTTAATATCAAGCGCACAAACCCAAACAAACATTCGAAATAGACAAACAAACAAACAACGATACTAAACAAAGTGCACGCTAATGTCAAATGCTTTCTGGACCTCTCAAAGATTATAATTAATGAATTTATCCAGCGCAAACAAACCACGAGGACTTTAACCCAGCATTAAACATTGAATAAAGAAATATTTAAACCCGCTAAATGAAAAACATAAGTTTTTCATTTTTTTGGTAAGTTTGCAACTTGTCATTAATTTTTAATGAAATTATTAATATCGTAGGCAAAAATATTTGAAGATTTCATTTTTGCATTGTATTAATTTCTTTTAATAATATTTGCTTGATTGATTAACATTGCATAAATTATGCAGATTTTTACAAGTCACAACTTGAACGATATCTGAGCGCCAAGTTTTGCCATTTAAAATTGTTGAACTTGTTTGAAAGTTCGTCGACCAAGAATCCATTTAGACTTTCGCGAAGAAATAAAAAATGTTACGCACACTCGGCGTTGATGCCCGTGCGCTGCCACCATCACACCGTCGGCGTCATTAAGCCTCGCAAACTCAGTGAATTTATTTCAACAATTTTCAATTTTTTAGTGTGCACATTTCGGTTTAAGATTTATTTGCACGTAAAAAAGTAGAAGCATTGGAAAGGAAGACGTACAAAAGGCAAGAAAAATCATCAACCATTTCAACGGGCATTGCGTTTTAAGGGATGAACGATGAGCTTTTACCGGACCAAGTCGACTCGAAAGGAACGCATTTTACTGTGTATACATACTGACAAAGTGATGGCATTATTCATAGTTGACCCACCGGTCAAAGCCGAAAATCTGAAAAACCTATCAGAATATGCATTAAGATATTACTTCGCAAATAAAAAAAAAACACTTTCCGATTAACTTTGTAAATGTAATTGAAAAGACATTGTGACCTGCAAGTGATGTCATATCTGGAAAGCCATTCAGAAACAATAAACCGCATTACCATACAATATGCGAAGTTCAACTTACAAGTTACAAACACGCCCGGCGAAACAATTAAAACTACATTGTTATTGTTGTTTCTAGTTTTGTAGTGCTTTATGTTGTTGCTTCTCAAAACCGCTAAAACTCTTCCAGTTATTGTCAATCAAATTCAAGAATATTTAATTGAATTGCGCGACTACGTTTAATTATTTATAGAATTTGTTAATTATAAACGTACGTTGATCGTCACAAAGTGGAATTGTTAAGAGTAATATTAAGTTTCACAAATGTACGCAAAGTGAAGGAAGTCGAAGCAAAGCAAAAGGAAAATTGAGTCAGTCAGGACAAAAGTGAACTGTGCATGACAGCTTCGTGCAATTTAACTTGTAATTTCAAGATGCAAGGCTGGTAACTTGATTCTAACGTGACATACATTTGCAACCATTAACAGAGTAACAATGATGATGTAATAAAATAAAAATAGTGAGACTGACGTAATCCCGTCTTTTCTCTTTGCTATGTTTTCCGTAAGTCGTTGCTGTAATTACAAGAAAACAGAACGTCGAATATTGAGATAGCAACGCAGCCGAAATTGAATCGTTCTCGGCAAATTGATGTAAATACCTGCACAACGAGATTAATTAAAGCGAACAATTAAAAGCAGCCGTTTAAATGCTGCATAGAACCTGATTTTTAGCGTTTGATGAAAAATGTAATCCGTTTGTAATCGCATTTTAATGGATTAATTCGAATAGAAATTAGCATTGGGGCAATAGTCAAATAGTAAAATTGTATTAGATACGGGCGAATGCATTTGTCGAATCATGGCCAACTCGTATCACGGAGAGCTCGCGCTCTAACAGTTCACTCGCCAAGAAAGCTGTTTCGGGTTCGTGTCGACCTCTATGAATATACAGTGGATTTAAAAGTCGAAACATAATTAATTGGTAGACCATGAACATCAATTAAGTTCTGTTGCCATATAACTGTTTTGGTTATTTTTAAATAATTTGTAAATTTGGTTGCTTAATATTTGTGACATATTTACATTTAGCGCCAAATTTAATTGATTAAACGACGTCGGTGGCGCTAGTGATACCAATCAGAATCAACAATGAGAGAGTGCCGAAGAGAGTGCCAGCTCACCGTGATACGAGTTGGCCATGGTCGAATTAGAGAAACACCGTTTCTACATTATGTGCCCATTCTTTTTGTCCTAATCGGCAAATAGAACAATCAGCATCATCAGAACAGAACAATGTTCGTTTATTTGCTTTCGTACAGAGGAAATGTTTATCAGGGCATTAAAATGTACGAGATAATTGAGTTAATTAAATCGGATACAAGTGCAATTCGTAATTGTTTGCCAACATTACTTATGATAATGGCCCACCCGCATATTGTGTGATGCAATAAGTGTACACACGCACGTACGCTTTGAATAACCACCCCATATTTGTACCGAGCACACCTCACACTATTTCATATTGCTAACATACATGCCGAACTGAACTGGGTTTGCGAATAACTAAAGAGCAAGGAGCAAGGAATGAGCAAGGCGGTGGTTGTGGCTGCCACCGCGTTTCCATATCATATCGACGTTGATGCATGAGTTGTACATGGACATGGCTCAAGTTAAAAGAATGGCTGACGCTCAAGAGTTCACTGTATTCCCTGGGGGGAATTGCAAGCGCAGACCGGCGCTGTTTTCCATGACTTTATGACTGGGTAAAAATGTATAACATGTTCAAACTATTATCCTTATAACGTGTCCTGCAGCACGCTATCAAAACATCAAATAAACAAGCTTGTTTTCGCCCAGAGGATATAGGAAATCTGAATGTTTGCCAGAAATTGATCTTGCAACCTGGAAGATTTTACAACAGACATTCTTTATCCTGGTGGCACCAATTATAATTTCCACATCGCGTCATGTACGTACTTCGTGTCTTTATAAAATATAGCGTAGTGTTGAGCATGATGTGCTTGCCTTTTACGACGAACCACTTCATATAGCGCGCAGTGTAACAAGTAACGACTGGGGATGTTTTTACGCTACAACTTCATCATGCTTTTCACGTTTCGCTCAGTGAACTTGTTCGCAACCCGAAATGTTCATAATATTATCTCATTATTCCATTCGCTTGATTAGAATATTATGAAATTATCTGGGCTTTAGGCTGCAAATTGCTAAAATATTGTGCGCAGATGTCGATTGCTAATTACAGGGCCGGTTTAAAAAATTATTTATTTAATCAAAATTAAATTTTTACAAAATATTTTATATTAGCGAACGGATAAGAGATAAAGGTATAAATGTCCTTATACAGGGTGTTCCTGACTCGATCCTTTAAACAAAAACCGGTGATTGGGAGATATTACTGACCATTATCCATCGAAACAAAAATACTATAATTGCAAAACTCCTGTTAAAATTTCGATCAGCAATGATCTGAATAAGACATATGATTTAACATTTAAATATCTACATATCCATTGTAGATACGACATTTTTTCAAAAGGACAGTTTTGTTTTAAATATGATTTCCACCCTGTATACCAACAATAGTAAAAGATACGAAATTCGAAGAAAAAATAAAACCTTATTTAGTCATTTTAAATTTGATTTTGTGAAATTTTGCGCCCTTATCTTTTACCCCCTAAGACGGATCGAATATGTTGGCCCAGAAGTAAAACCGGCCGTGTTGCTAAATCCTTATTATTCAAATAGTATATCTATTGCATGCGAACTCTTTACTTGATTAAGTAATATCGATTGAATTAAAAAAAAAACTCAACATCGAGACTGAAGCACTCCAACTAGCAAGCCAAAGCAAGAAAGCAACACTTGCGGTATACTTGCACTAGGCTTGGAATAAGGGTTGCTATTGGAACTCAGCACATATACACAGTTCGCATTAGACTGACGTACTCGACTTGACTAATTACTCGAACGCACGAAAAAAGCTCCCGCACAGCCTGAACAAGCATCGTAGACGCGATTTAAAACCACCGCATAGAAACGCACTGCAAGAACAATGGCTTTAATCCATTACCACGTCGCGGAAAAATAAAGTGCAACCAGTGCCTCTCTTGTGTGCTTTCCCGTATTACCTACATTTGTTCGTTCGTTTCCTCGCAATGTGCACTGCATTTATATCTTCACATGTTTTCCTGTCTAAGTTAAGAACCTGTACAACATGCTTGAACAATGCGTTTGTTTGCAATGAAAAATAAAGTTGAATTAAAATTTGCAGCGCGTAACTCGCTCACGTTGAAATAAATTCCGTCGGCGTATGGCAAGCACCCAAGTAGTCCAAGTACTAAGTGCCATTGACTATTGTTTCGAGTTTCGTGCTTTAGCGGATTTGGAAATTTAATTTTAAGACCTGCCAAGCGTAGGCGCATTCAAAACGATGCGATAACTTACCTGGACAAACTTTTTAATAACTAAAGTTTTCTTTTACCTGCGCCTACACAGCGTTTTCAGGACAAACATCGTCCCTTTTACAAAGCAGGTTAATGAATTAGACGACATGACGACGACGACGCTGCTTGCGGATCTTGCGGTGAAAGCTCCCGAGTGTCTTGTCTTCGGTGTGTTGTACATGTGTTTCGACACAAAGCAACGCCAAACGCGTCTTTAGTTCTTCACTTTGTAACTTTCTCATCACATATTGTCAAAACACGATGAATATCCAACATTTAGGTATTCGCATTACTTGATGACAAAGAAACGCCGGGTAAAAAAGAATGAAATCGATTCGATGCGCCAAATGGAAAACCATTTTTTCAGATTAATTGAACATGATAAGCTGAATTAAGTAGTATTTTGCATTCAAAATACTTCTGCTTTAGATGAGATTCTTCAGATGATGTTTTCGTTTAAGTCCTTTCTTTGTGCCGCGTCCTGAATATCTATGCCTGCTTAATACACAAGATCCTAGATTGTAAATGATATGTGCATGTTGCGAGCAACAATATTTTGATAAATTGTAAGCAAACAGATCAAATCGCACTTGACAATGAAATGTTTGTTAAGCCATGTAGCAGAGTAGTAACTTTACTATCCGCTTTCCCTGAGCACTCGTCCATTCTGCACGTTTTATTAAGTTATGGCTTTAAACATGCATAATTTGTTGTTTTAATTTGTGCATTAGAAACTTTATTTAAACTGCGCGCATATTTTAATTAAGCCTATAAAGTAGAAACTGTAACAACTTTTGCTTGTTTGCGCACTTGTTTTTATATCTTTTGCGCGTACGTCATGCTAATTTCCTTTGCGAATACGAACGTACCGTTAATTAATAACAAGCGAGCGTAAAATTGCAATTCATATTGTCTGTTGTGTATTGTGTTTCGAATGCGTGGAAATGTGCCCTTTGACTTTGTAAACTCATTGTGCATTTTTCCACGATGAACTAAATCTACTTAAACGAAAATGTATGTTTTATTGTTTGGTTGTTGCTGAATGCGGAGGTATCTGTTAGCGAAGAACTGTTGCATTTTTATCTGTTTGAAGTTTCAACCCGGATTTTTGCTACAAAGTGCTTTATTTCGTTTTTCTTCTAAATCATCATTACATGCGCGTAGAGAGATTTTATACGGTACTAGATTTTTAATCGGATAAAAGTAAACACAATTTAATTCAATATTAACATTTTATTCATATTTCTCATCGGAGATTGAAGTCGACGACGAAGAGTTCGTTTCGATCGCAAACAAAATGTTCTATTGAAAAGCACGAAATGGCATATGCATACGTGTGTGTTGTCTCATGCAATCTTCGAGATCCATTACGACCGAAAATCATTTTTGTTATAGTTCCATGTAATTATGCAAATATTGCCTCGTGCAAAATGGTAAGCGCCGTGGATGTGAACGCGCCGGGCCGATGCGATACGTAAATTGTAAACCGTAGCAAGTAGCAAGCAAGCAACATCAAAGCGTCACATCGGCTTTGTGAGAATACGTTGCTCCTGGTAATAATGTGATACTGCACTACATTTGAGAGCACATGCACATTAGGAAAAGTTCAATACGAACGCACTGCGTTTGTAGAATTCGCTTTTAATTAATTTCTTCGGCGAAAATCAGAGAGGCAAAATTCAATATTCAAAAGTGTAGAGTCTACCAGTCGCATTCCTTTGTGCTTTTCATTATTTCCCTGATTCCCTGTAATAATTCATGCGCGTACGCACAGCACAAGCACAGCACGAGTGTAAAAGGAAGCGCGTCGTAAGAAAGCAAACGAAAACATAAAAAAGCCAGCAAATTTGAAAATATATAAGTTTGCATGACACAGCATGAACATACCTAGTAGTACGAAGGCAAAATGTTTAAGATAAGCTCGGAGCAATATTAATACTTGCACTGTATGTACAGGTTGTACTTACGTATGGCATGACGCTCATATAAAGGGGAAACTTACGATGTGAGGGGCGCCAAACACCGCCGGCTTACCAAAGCATATAGACCTTATCTTGCTTGCTAGGTCACAGAAAGGTTGCACCGCAACCACTTTGTTATTAACCTTTCCTACCACCTTATGCACAGCCGAAAGCAGCGCCTTCATTACCTTCAGGGGACGAAGACGACAACCACAACCAGAAAAGTATTCCCACTCATACTAATCATTTGCCATTTCCTTCCTGTTACCTACTATTGATAATCGGAATGGGGGGAAAGCAGTTCTTGGCTCGCAACAAGAGTTTCGATTAGTTAGAAATCTTGTCTTGATTCTCGGATAATTCAAAGCAAGATTCATTATCTGAACGTTGGGGCAAGACAAGAATTAAAACTTCGAGAAAAGTCAATTTCTGCAAGATTTCTTGATCTTTGTACTTACACAATCCAAGGTTTTTTTAATTTTTCTGCAAACACAACCACAAATATAGTTTCTAGAGAAGTTACTCTTTATGCAATCGTATCGATAATAACTATTATAATGCAATAAAAATAAATTATAACAATATTGGCGGAAACCAGCAACCAAAAGATGGCGTTTTATGGGTGGTGAAATTGCTGTCATCTGTTATTTTATACAAGATCCAGCAAGGTTAGACGCTGCCACCTGTCATTTTTAACAAAGTCAAACAAGGTTTACATGCATAGCCTTGCCATAAACCAAAATGCAGAAATCTGTTAACCCGAATGCAATTATTTATTTAAATTTATTGGTTGTTATCACCTTGTACTATTCATCAAGTTCAAAAACTCTAGTTGATAATTCTTTATCAATATTTCACTACACAAATAATAGCGAATATAACTTTTATTCAGCAAAAATATAGCAAAAAACAGCAACAAATATAAAAACATTTTTAAAATTGAATTAATCAATAACAATTTAATCACGTTAAAACAAGACGTTGTTACACGTCACGAATTGATTGACATACATATGTGATTGAATTGAATTTGATCGGATTTTGCCAATAATCAATAATTTTTAAGGCTCCAGATTTTGGTACCAAGATACAAAATTTAATGAAGAAAAATGGCAAAACAAGAACTCCAAAACTCTTGTATAGGTAGAAAATTTTCCCGTAAATATAGCTTAGGCAATGAAAATGAAAATGTCCATTTTTGGGGTGCAATTAAAATGGACACATTTTGCATCACTAATGCCACATTAAATAACACCCTCGATTACCAGCATCCACGCACGTTTAACTTATCTGTATGAACCTGCCCTAGTCTAGTGCGTACACTGAATATAAACATCACCGCCTCCCACGATTGTGTACAACTGATACAACATCTCTTTGAATACGGTCGAAGCTTTGGGCCTAGGTTTAGGCACTACATACAAAAGGGAACAACCAACATGATGCTGGATGCTGGCGGGACCATACGTTACATGCAATGTTTCTCTATAACTCTGCACACTACATCAACAAACACCATACGTTTAGCTGATGCGATACGATTTGCTGTGCTTAATTAATATAGAAAATAGGACACAGTCTATTAGGGACATGTCGAACGCATGCCAAAAATTCGGGAAAGCAATTTCAGAGCCAATGAAGAGCAAATAGAAGGTTAGTTAAGCAATCAGCTAAATATCCATTATTGCTTTCGATTCTTGTTCTTGGTTTGCTCTTATCCTAATAATCTGCTCACTAGATCTTGATGAGAATTCCGCGTACGTGCGTGCCTGATCGAACTGATTACCTACTCACTTATTGTGATGGGCTAAGTTTTGATGGCTTCCAATTCCAACAATTCGAAGCTGTGATAACATTGACTTAAACACTGCTTGGAATTTTAATTGACTGCCAAAGGCTTAATGAGGATCATCGGACACAATAATTAACTATTTTATTTGATCATCGTGCGATCATTGCCTTGTTGACCGATGTCCACATGATGTCGAAAATGAATATTTGTTTTGGCTTCGATTTGCTTGCACTGCTTGAGCTAATACAGCAAGGAAATTTGTATGTCGGTCAGTGAGTTAACATACGGATCCAATATTAAATGCAATTTGGTGCTCGTTTATAAGTACGTAACATAAAACACAGTGCGCACGTAGTAGGTGGCGAGACGTCGAGTTTGCTGAGCATCAGTGCAAAACAGAAGCTGCTTGGCAGCATCCGTTGCATTGCAGACTTGCCCTCTTAACAGGCACGAGCACCGCATGAGAAATTTATGATGGTGCAATAAAAGTTTTAAGGAATTTGATATTTTACATCCAGGCCGCGGCCAATCTACAGATACTTAATCTCCGTTCACGATTGAGATTTTTAGAGTTAGAAAGCGTTAGAAAAACATTTTAAGATGGCAATCCTGAATATTAAATCGCGGGAAATGCTGAGTTGCCATATCTATTTCGAATTTAGGATAGTTTCAATCAACTGATCAATTAATTAATTAGTAATTAAGCTATATGAAATATTTACGTTTTGAATGTGTTGGTTTAATCATTTTAAACAAACAATTAAAAATAAATCTGGCAACACTGTAAACATTGTCAAAGTTATTTGTCATAAAATCAAAATATTTTATGAAACTGACTTTGAGTTATTTCTATTGTTATACGTTTAGTTTTGTAAAACAAACTTCAAAAAAATCTCGATCGATAACGGAGTTTAGAATTTTTGCCCGGCGCATTCACTTTAAAATCCAACATTTTATTAGTTGTTTATACTTATTGACACGAACACGAACGGAATTTCTATTCCAACCTTAACTAAATACTTACCTTTCAAAGGTTCTACTTCGAATTCATTGATATTTTAGTCAAAGTTTGAAGTTCCATTATTGTAATCCTAATTAAACAAGAAGGCTTCATCACAAAAGCAAAAACTACGATTTATTCTCATCATGAGCTAATGTAAAAGTTCATTTAAAACCACACAAAGCGGTTCGAAATTGAGGAAGTAAAACAATTGCCATTTGCCAACAAAGCAACGCTGCGATCTTTGATCGTCGACTTGACATCAGTGCTGAAAAGCTGCCTGCAGTTTCACCTCGGAAACGTCGTCGTGATTTCCGTTCGACGAATTCCTCGACTATACAAATACGGCGAATCCCTAGGCAATTAAACAATAGAAAGCGACTCGAATAGAACGGTTACGCATAATTAAATAAGGGTACTAACATGACTTGGGCTATAGGCGGCGGACGCAGAAGGCAGTCATCATTATCAGTTGAAACCGGCTGGCCGGCGGTTGATTATCAAAATGTTTCGAATATTTGCCGGCCATATCATATTGAATTATCTCACATTCTCCGTTTGCACAATAAATTTTCACACGCACCCAAAATTATTTCATCAACCCAGAACGCATTAATCTTTCAAACATAAAGCATCAAGCGTATAAATAAATTAACAATAAAATATTTTTTCGCCGCTAGGTGGCTAGTAAAGAGATAAAACATGCACCTGCAGCAAGGAAAAAGGATAATACCCGACACGCAGTGGACATTTGTGCACTTAAAAAGGTTGAAGTGTTTTATCTTTTCACACTATTCGAGACGCACACAGTTTTGTCGTGTGTTATTTACTTGCTTTAATAAAACGCTCTAGCTCTAGTTACTCGCGCGCTTGCAATTTACTCCGAGCGAACGGGAATACTTTAATCCTAATTTCAAGCGTCATCACTTTAGAGCACTTTGTGCAAAATGCACATAATCATTTTTCATTTTCTGCTTAATATATCGTTTTAAGATCTACGTATTTCAAAATAATAAAACATTCAGCAACATTTCACAGCATTTCTCGTCTAAAATAATTAACTTGAAAAGTGCATTCGTTTAGAACAAGGAAAACAAATTATTATTCATTAAATAAAGATTATAGGTATCGATAACATTTTCAATTTAATCGCTCCAATTATTACTGTGCCGTATAGCAAATATCAAATTTAATTAATTTGCAATTGGAAAGGTTTGATTTATTATTCTTGAGCTTTGAAAAACTATATTTCTATTCTCTGTTGAGATTAAATTATATAAACGCAAAACCCCAAACGCAATTATTCTCGGTAATGAATGCGAAAATCGATTAAATTGCAATTATAATTGCATAGTAATTAACCAGCAGATAATGTAATTCCCATGAGCAATGAGGAAACGCACATAAAAATGCATTTCATATAGTAAATCATGTTTAATCACCTTTTGTCAGTTATTGCTCTGCTAGAGCGAATTTTTGCACATTTTTGCATTTCAAACATGTCATTTATGATGAGCAGTTATAAAATTTTAATGGGATGCATTTTTGTTGATGTGCGTTATGGAAGTCGAGTTACTTATTATTGACGCGTGTGCGACTCAAATCGCGTACGTTTTAAATTGGACGTCTATTTCGCAAATCATCCTCAACTTTGAATGCATCACGAAACACGTCACATTGCCTTCGACAGACATCACAAATAGCATGTATCGAAATGTGTTGTTCGAATATGATAGCATTGTTTCAATATTCTATCATTTCAATGTGTCTGATGTGGATGTGGAAAATGCTCTGTGTGGAAAACGCCAATAAATTTCCAATCCGAATAAAATTGTTGCGTTTTTTGCGTTTTGAAACTAAACGTCAAAAATTATTTGCGCTTTGTCTATGCAATTGGACGCATTCATTCGCTTGGCGTATTGCAATTAACACAACCCGCAAAATTCACAATAGTTTTGGTCGATAGAGAACGAAACCCGCAGCAATTGCAATTGCTGTCTGTCTCCGCTCATGTATGGCAAACATGCGCATATGCTAGGTATGCATAATTAAATGATAAACTTTGTTTATTGCAATACAATTTGTATAATTTATTTTTGTGCCATCGGGGCATTTAATAGCAATAGCAGAATTGGCAAAGCGGTCGCAGTCGGCACACAATTTATTTGCGCTCAGTTCGACTGCGCGCTTTGGGCTTCGTCTCGATTAACATTCAATTAATTATCGTCGTCCACAAAACCGCATTCGCGTACAAAATGCCATCGCACTAACACACAACTCGCCCGTCTGTTTGCTGAACGTAAATTCGATCGCTTTGCTGTTACAACACAACATTTACTTGATGACATATTACTTTACTTTCGCTAATAGCTATTACCTACTACTGAGCCGAGGAAAAGACTGTAAAGAAGAAAGTAATGAAAACGCCAACCAACGATGACGTTTGAAAAATTGCCTTGAGGGTTCCTTTCAATCATAGCTACTAGACGCGCTAGACCACTTATTTATTAGTAAATTAAATTGTTAACAAAAGATGAAAGCCAATGTTGAAACTATAATCCATTTAATCAATTTATACGCTTGGCCAACTTTAATTCATTTATGGCGTAATTTGATGATATTGAATGTTGTTGGTTTTAGCCAAAGAGCTTTATATATACCATAGAGAGGACATGGTTGAAATTCCTTAGCTCAACTGCATAGAACAGCCATATTGACAAGAAACACAAATATTTAAATAGACCGTTTGACATACTTTTTCTATTTTGAACTTCTATTTGAAATTGTTTCTAGAAAAATTTATTTTCTATTTTTATTTTTGAAAAATCTTTTCTTTTGTATAAATCTATTTGTATTTTAAAATAGTTCAAATTCCGTTCCGATTTTTATGTCAAAAGGTTTTGGAATAGGCGGAACGTAAGATGGCAGCACGTGCTCAAAATTGATACAAGGTCTCTTGATATCGTTGACTTATCTTCGTTTTTGTTTATTAGTATTTTTGCAGAAAGCACTAATTTTAACTTTTGAAAATCCTTAACGGAGACAATTTTCTATTTTATTTCTATTTTAAATACATTTAAAATTAAACTATTTTGTATTTTACATTTAAATAGATTTTATATTACAGAAAATTTGTATTTAAAGTAGTTTTGAAAATGGTAGGTATTTTCTATTTTATTTTTCAATCTCTTTTGACTTTTTTAGATTAATTTAGATTGTCAAGGCCTCTCTATGTATAATATTAACCTTTTTGGTTTTAGCCTGTTTTTTACCGTGTCAGACAGCAGCAATTACCCTTTAAAAATAGTACAAGATTATACGCATTCAGGATTTTATTTATTGGTCGGCTAAAGCATGCAATGCACCCTGATAGCGCAAAGGAAGATTTGTTTAAGGACACCATTTTTTGTCCACGTCGCTTCGCATAACTTAATGCAATAAATTTCGTTATCTTTAATCTCGATACATTTAAAACAAACTGCTTTGCATTTTTAATTCCTCACCCAACTCATTATTTAGTAATCTAAGGGCATCAACAAAGTACGCACATGCATCTGACATCCGTTTTTTTATGTCGTTGAGACCAAAAAACTAAGAACTGTTGTTAGTTACCAACTTGCAACCATTTGCAACGATTGCACAAGTTCCTCGTGCCAAATGTAGATGTGGAAAAAGGACGCTGTCGACTTGAAGCAAACTTCACAGGACACAGACGACATTAGTCTATGTTCGCGACATGGAAAACACATGCATACGCAAACCGGTTTTTCTTGCTGTTTTTTTTTTACTGTTAGTAGCTCCACTCCAGTCCACGTTTGAGGCAATGTGTTCCACACTCCTCGGCTCCTTTCGAGCGCTTTCTCTAAGCTATAGACGAGAAGAACTAAAAACATTCAAACGACACGAATTTCGTTCGCATTACGCTCGGCAATTCATTTTAACTAATGCCATGTGCAGAACGATGTGTATTTGTTTTTCGTTTTATCCCTGTCGTTTGTTGTTCGGTGAACGAATGGGGAAATGTGGCAGTGGCGTTCTGTTTTGATTCGTTTTCGTTTATTTTGTCAATGCGAGTTTATCGTTATAGTGAGTTCACAAAGCTAATGGCATAATTGCCATAAAGCGTATAAAAAATGTATCACTTGCTTTCGTTTTGAATCATAACATAATGCTATAACAACAGCCCTCTAAAACGCTCTTGAGCAATCGATAAATTACTTGCACACGCAAACAGAGTTAATTTTTGCCCGTAATATAAATAATTTATGGCGTGCAATTACTAACAAAAAACTGAATTAGCAACGACTTGTATGTGTGCAGATTGCATTCAAGTGGCCGTAATTAAAATTGTATTAGCATTTCAATATGTTTATGTGTGGAGAAAATCAAAGGATTTTTTATTCTTTTGTTTTTCATAAAGTTTATCGATTTTCCCGCGCCGCTCCACTCTTGCTGGGACAACTATGAAGGTATAAAGATGTTGGTACAAGATACGAGCGCATTCACTAAGGTTTAAACAATAAGCACTAAAGGCTGAGTCATTGTAATGGAATACCAGGCAGGCAGCAATGGCTGCATGAGTGAAACTAGGACCGGAAGGTGTTATAATTAATTTCTTGTCTTATCGCACGGCGCGCATTTCTTTGCTCGTACATTTATTCCTGTTGGGTCAACTGTCTCCGTTGATGTATTTCATTTCTTCGTGCACTCGCTTTTTCAATGCTGGCTTCCTCTTACAAGACACATACGTTAATACACGCTTTTCTGTCAACAACGTATATCTTACGAGCTATTTGCTTTTATAGTCCGGCAAAAATATTTATGGAAATCATTTTCGTTTTTACGACATTGGCTATTGTGATGTATAAATTCCACAATGACAAACCTAAGTTGTAGTTTCATTTAAACCGAAAATGCGGAAATAGAAGAAATTTATGAGCGCGCAATTCGGCGAAGCGCACAAATCTCATCATGGGGGTGTTTCGACGTCAGTGGTGGTGGAGTTGCCAAAGCAAAAAGATAAAAAGAATTAACGTCCCCAAAGAATACAACAAAATAGTTAAATTCGCGTCGAGAGATTTTCGTTCATTACAGTCTTCCTGATTTAATTATCCGAAACATTAAGTGCGCACATTTATGTTCACTTACTATCAAGTCACACAGAAAACACAAAGCTGGCAGTTTAGAAGCTCAAGCGTTGGGAACTTCATCAACTTGTTAACTTTTTTTACTAATAAAGCTGGTTTCTGCTTTATTATTCATAGTTGTTAGTTGTTATAGTAGGACAGGAGGAGGAAATTTCAATCACACAACATCATAATATGAAAAACAAGCACATGAAATACGTTATGTACATAAATAAATGATGAAATATTTAACATGTCAAGCGAAAGAATCAAGAGCATTGGCAATCAGTCACAGCGTTTGGAGTAAACCCACTTATTATGTCGACATTGCTGCCGCGTGCATGTTTGTCGTCCGGGTTGTTGGCATTACACGCCAAAGACATGCGAGCAGCAAGCGCTGCGAATTAAACACAGTAATAATTTTAAATCTAACGTTAAATATTTAAAAGGGGAAAGCACTTACGCATTCTAAATGCGTAATGAAGGCGCTTGCATACCTGCTAAGAGAAGAGAAGTAGTTGGCTTCGGAATAGACTTGCTTGCCTGGATGAGGTTGTTGTCGAATGTAAAATTCCCGTTCTCATCCTTTTACTTTGCGTCTGAACTTACAGCAGGCGCAAGTTACACGAATATTTAAATTCGGAATATTCGAAAAATTTTCCCCAGAGAGGAAATGTTCTTTGTGTCTCGAAATCGATATGTGATTAAATTTACTTCTTCCTGTGATTATTTGAAGCGTTTGAGTAGAAAATGTGAAAGGCAAAGTTAATTTCGTCGGTGTCCATTCTTGTCCGAGCTCCGTATGTCAATGATTTTGATAGAAAATATCCTGAATGTTGTTTGCTTGTTTTGCCGACGGATTCGAGGAAAAGGATACGTTCAATGAGGTGTGCTCCGCCACCCTTGATGCAGGTAGCAAATATATTTATAAAATGTCTTCTATCTCCCCAGAAATGAAATGGATTTTCTTTCGTCTTCATGTTTGTTTTCCTTTCTTTCTCTTTGTTCACTTTAATAATAATAATAATAATAATAATAGACTGGTTTAATCTTGGCGGGAAAAGGGAAAATGTTAGAGTTGATAGATGCTCCACCTCATTAGGAACTGGGCCGGCTCATTAAGCTACTTCTATGTAACATAACATTATCCTTCAAAGGACGCCCGGCTATCGCGTTAAAGTGTAGTAAAAGTCTAAGCGCTGGATAAAGACAGATAGTTGAAGGAGCAGCGGCAGCGGCAAAGTTTGTTAGTCTTTATTAGAGCCCATAACAGTGGCAATTTCGCATCCCTACTCACGTCAAGGTATGTCATGGTGGCATATGATGATGGTCTTCATCCCTTGCCAACCCCAACGATCTGGTGCTATCCGCTTTTCAATTGAACAGCAACAGACGGCGGGCATGTTCTGGAATGCACGCCATTCTAGGCTCAGCGCGCACAATGGGCTAGCGATAAGTATTGAATTCCAGTAATGTCCGTGTGTATTTCCACCATCGACACATGTAGGTATATCTTCCAAGCGAGCGCGCACAAGTCCCATTCCCGGGTCCCAAGCAGCCGCTCAAACCCGACAGGCAGGCGGCACGGCACAAACCGGCGGCTTCCATCAATCTTGGTCTCTGTCATGGACCATTTATCTCCGTATTTTTCGCCTGTCCTTGCGTTACTACCTTGCGTTGCTTCCAGTCCTTCGCGTACCACTTTCAGACGTGTGTATTTCCTTTGTTTCTCTGCCACATAGTCAGCAAACCATCGCGCATTTGCTTTTTGTTAACGCAAAACTACATTATGCTAAATGACATAAACAATTTTTTTTTATACTTTACCAATAATATTTGCCGGGCAGTTAATGGAATTTATATGTTTGTGTTGAAGATTTTAAAATTTCAGTAATTATATTATTTTAAGATTATTTGAAAATGTGAAGGCGCCGGGCTACTTTTCCAATAATTGAAAATGGAAAATGGAAAAAATCGCATTGTTGATGTTATTTTTCTTATGTACAATGTAGTTAATGGATTTTATCCTTTTAATCCAAGATTTTAAAACTTTTAAAACAGTAATAATTAAATGTTTGAAAATTAATTTTAATTGTGAAGGCGCCGGGAAAGTTATGCATTTTTCTTGTAAAATTGCAAAAAATTAAGTTGTTGATTTGTTTCTTCTGTATTCGTAAACATTAAAATTGCAACCAATCTGATTTTGCAAAATAATTCATTCCAATATTTAACTAATTGATATATACCATTGATATATACCAAATGATTTATGCTGATGCTATTTTACGTTCAAATAATTTAACAACGCTAATGGGTTTAAAACAATAAAATAAAAAAATAATTCTATACATTGATATAATAAATTAATAAACGTAAATATTCATAAAAATGACAAAGTCGATCGATCTTGATTTGTCCGAACAATAACATGCCACAAAATGCAGATGTTTTATTTAAAATATAACTCCATGCAAAGGTATTAGTGCCGCTATTTTTGATAAATTTCCACTCATATTTGTTTAGATTTATTTTTCCATCAACACTAACCGCTTCATTTATTTGACGTTTTGCTCGCTGTTGGGATTTATGGATGCGCGCACTTGCAAACATATTTCCATTCACCCCATGTGTTCACTACATAAACTAGGCAAAAGCAAAAAAAAGCGGCCGAACGAGCAAGTCAAGTTGAAACAAATTGCTATATGCACAAAACAAGAGCGCACGCAGCCAGAAATAGAACTGATAAGACATCTCGCATTGCAAATTGCAATTGCAGCATGCAACTGCTTCAATTGCTTGTCAAGTTTGTTTACGATTTTTATCCGATCGCGTATCATCGATAAAATGTGTACTTTCTAAGCCAGGCAAAACCTCAAATCAAATTGCACTTGCATACGAAGATGAGATAAACTTTCCTCTTTGCATCTTAAGAAGCGCGATTAAATTCTGATTATTATGAGGTAAAGCAAATGCACTGCGCCCGAAATGCAAAATGTGGTTTAGTTGCTTGCTCTCTTACATTCGACTATCTGACAATACCCTCTAGCATTGGCTCAAGTTATGCTTAGTGCTGTGCTAGCATAAAAGAACAAGGACGAAGGACTTGGCGGTGGCAAAAGTGAAAATAAAATATTGTGATGTCTCTATGAGAGACTCGAACCACATTCGAAGTAGGAAGTTGAAGGCGCATATAATCGTAAAAAAGTAGTAAAAGTCCTACACTATACCTACGATAAAATTCAAGAGCGAGCGACTATCAAATTTTAAATTTATTAGCAAAATCAACAAATTACCAATAAAATGTACGCCTCTTTTATGCATTCATCTTGTACGTAACTCGCTTAGTTGGCGTTCTGATTTACATCAACCTGCAATAACAAATTGATTTATCTGCATTGTTCCGCAATTAGCCGAAATCCACTTTAGTAAATCGAGATAAAACTGTGCGGATTAGTCTGAAACACTGAAACGATCCAAATTGAAATGTTACTTGCCTGTAATCGAACGATTTCACGATGCAAATGTGAATGCACGAAAACAAACTAAAAGTGTATACAAAGTGTCATGAAAATTACAATAATAAACACGAAATAACGATAACAACAATTTTCTCTGTGTTATTTTTCCAATTACTTTTGATAGTCTATGCACAAAGCAAACAGTTCAATGTGGATAAACAAACAGATTTGGGGATGTTTGTTTTTACCTTTGTGTAGCTCTCGTCACGTCATGTTGTTGTGCGCATAGATCAATTTGAAAATTGTGGTTGTTTATAGTTTAATTTTGCTGTGTTTACTTTCAGTTTGAAAGTTTTGATCTCTCGCATAATATGATGCAAAAGCAAATACGCGCCAAAAACTTTGCGCACAGATTTCTTCAGATAACTCAAAAATGTCGGAAGAAAATCTGCGAAACAAAAAACGCATCTGCTCAGACAAGCGCATATAGATTGAAAATTATTTATCAAAAATGAAAAGCGCGCCGAGTATGTTGGTTAAATTAAATTAAGGCTACTTGTAAAATATGAAATATGCACGGCAGTAAAAGTTATGCTCATATGGATGGGGCTGAGTGAAACTGCAGCAGATTGAATTAAACCGAACCGCGACTGCACTTCTCTGGAGGTGTATGAACAATGAGTATGGTGTGAATATGAAAAGTAATTACTCTAAGTGATTAACAACAGCGCGCTGCGCGCTTGAGTGTAGACAATGTTTTTCCTATTCGCCAGCCAAGTATGCAGAGCATTTCTGCAACTCATTGAACTTTGCCCAACTAAAACTAACACTAACTTTTTGTTTCAGGTATGTGCGAGCGGATATGAATTGAGTAAACGTCGGCTAAACTTCCAGTGCCAACAAAATCATAAATTTTGAGAAGCGTGCGCGCTAATTTTCCGTAATTTTTTGCATTTTTAATTATCCACCAAAAAAAATAAGCTAAAAAAAGTCAAAGTAATAGATAATATTCAGATGTGCTATGAACCGATTGTCTTCCTTTGTAAACTCGACGAGTGCAAGCGATGGTCATCAACGCGAGCAATTGTGGCTACAATACGAGTGGCAAGATCGAGAACGGTGGCGTGAATCGCGAATCGTACGTTGTTGATTACTACAAGCGCTCCGATCAGACACCGCATGAGAGTTCTTGGTACAACACGCCAGGGAGTGACAATCGTCGTCGTGATTCGAATCGAGTCGTCGTTAATCACTCGCATGATTGCTATTACGGGGTAGCCGGCGGCGGAGGCGGCAAACGTGATGCGCCGTGTTGCGGCTGTCTGCCCACCGACACCGACGCGAGTGCAATTCGCGCCAGCGGCACTGCATCAGCGACAATGAGGTACAACAATGGCGCGCAATCGGCGGCCAGCATGGTCGCGTCCTATGGGGTTTACCACGATCCGAATATGCGAGGATCCGAGGACGACGACGACGGTTTCATCCCGCGTGCGAACGCTTACCACGGCGTTGTCGTCAATGCCACCGGCAATGCGAGTGTCGTGCGGACCTCAGATCCGGCGAATTGTGCGAATGCTAATGATAGTGAAACGTGCGGATGGTGTGTGTCGGCGCCGCAATCGGCCACGTCACCGGCTGGCGAAGACTCCTGCTGGGTGTCCTGGTGCAAGCCGACCATCTTGCTCCTCATACTCGTCCTACTAATTGTCGTTTTCGTGCTCGTTTCCGGCATACTATTGTACTTCAACTGTACGTGTCACTAACATTACTTCTTATTAATATTTAATATCACTTAATATGTGTTTGTTTTGGTATTCAGGGTGATTCAAAAATTACGAAATTGCTCATTTTCTTCTTCAACTGTTATCAGTTTCAAGTTTTTTGCAATATTTGCATCAAAATAATATTTTTAATTTTCAACAAATTTTGCAAAATTCTGAAAGACTTAAAAAAATTGTTATTGAATCACTCTGTATAATTAAGGTGATGCATGAATGTTGAATTTATCTAACGAGTTGCAAATTTTTACAAAATCTGCTCAGAAATAACTTTTTACGTTCTGATCATAGAGAAGAAAGGTATGTAATCGTGCAGATTTTCGAAATAGAGATTTTGACGGATTCCCACTAATTAAGGCCCCTGAGTCCGAAAAAGTGGGTTTTGCAAAATGTCCGTGTGTGTGTGCGTGCGTGCGTTTGTAACGCTAATTTTGTGAACACGATATCGCCTAAACGTATTATCCGATCGAGCTGAAATTTGCACAGGGGGCAGATACCCATTGGGAATAGAACTGATTAGATTTTAGGCCCGATCGGAAAATTAG
>JARJDT010002636.1:0-12447 GCA_030264655.1 Leptusa sp. GC000079
AAGGAGAAACAGATGATGTTCATATTTTAAAGAGGATTTCAGAACTATTAGGCGAATGACAAATGTGAAAACAAACAAGAAACACGCGAAACTAATTGAGAACAACCCCTAACAATAATACGCTATATGTCTCAAAGTTAAGGGATGATTTAAAAACCAAATTTAAAATGCGCATTTTACGAGTTTTAAGGGTACGTAATATCGTATGTCAAGTATATTGTCGTATGCGACAATGAATTGATGGTGGTCTTTCGTTAATCAACCCTCATCTGCTCAACTCACTTAGTATACTTATCTAAAAGAACAAAAGAAGATAATGAATACTTCTTGGTGGTCTTCTTATCGAATGACAGAAATATAAGATTATCAATAAAATTGTTGAAAGTTGTTGAAAAGTTTAAGTTTTACAATGAGAAAATTGCAACATTGAGTTGAGTTGAGTTAATGATCTAACCTCACAATTTGATTGTTGTCGAGTGTAATCGATCTGATGCTGCAATAAAACATTAATTAATTTCTAAGACTTTGCTGCTTTGCAGATTAAAAGCGCAGTTATTAGTAACAAGATGTTTTCGCAGTTGTAACTTATCAACTTACACACCTTGCTTTCGCTTAAGATTGCGCGTTTTGTTGTCAGCAATTTTTGTTAAAATATTAAATTACGTGCTAATAAACGCCTACCGGACTTATTCTTATTAAATGCGCTTTAATTGTTTTGATAACAATGTGAATCTTAATAAATTATTCACAATTTCAATATGTGATGTTGATCAAAACGATAGAAGACATATTTAATAGAATTAAAAGTGTCAATATTAATATATTCACATAGTTGCTGACAGTTTCAAATAATCTTGAATGTTATCTGCCACTACCTGCCCTGCAGACTAAACGTTATTTTATCTATGTATCTATTAAGAAGTGTTTATTAATGAGGGTTGAAGTTCAATAAGAATTAAGGAATGCGCAACCTTTTTGCATTCCGCACTGTCAGTTTATTGATTGATCAGATTGATAAAAACGCAAGAATAATAATGAAGATTGCAATCTCAAAGCGACTATTTGGTATTGTCGTTTCTATAACTCTCAAGCTCAACCGTTGAAAAAAAATCATTAATCATAATCCAAAAATATTAGTTAAATAAACCAAACACATGAAACAGAACTAAAACTAAAAACGTGCAATAACAAAAGGGAAACGGAAGTGTCGCTAATCTCTGCGTTTGATTCTTGTTTATCTTTGATTTCTTCTCATCTTGTGCGATGAGATCGTTAGAAACAATTTTAAGAAAACATTGAACGCCGTCCAGTTTCATAGCAAAATGTACAAAATGTATTTACAACACGAAGTAGACGGGATTAATAGGAAACAGGGGGTGAAAATTGAAGCCTACCGCAATCTCGTTCACTAACACTTCACACTTAAACTAATAGCACATTGCAACCATGCTATAATGTTATAGGATTATAATGATACAAGCCCAAATCACCAAATCCAATAAAGTGAAGCGTGAGGGGGTGTGATAATCCTTGGCATATTTTTTTGATTCTTTGAACAAAAGGACCAAGGACAATGGCTGGACACGCGCCCATTATAGTTGTCTTTAGTTCTATATGCTTTTAAAAGATGGACTTGCATGCATTTAGCACGTTTGATTCGACTAATCTCATGAAGAAAAAGAAGAAGAAAACTCAAGTGGAACAGAATAATGAACCATTGCATTTGTCTATGGGCAGGATAAATACTTAGTCAAAGATCAAACACAAACAATTATGTATTATTGTTTAGTTATGACTATGACACCAATTATACGAATGAGTTGACGTAGAAAGAATGCGTCAACCCCACAGATTCATCGAGTTTGCCGAGTAAAATCATCGTAAAATATCTATAGCTGCCGGCGATAAGTTAAGGGATGTGCTGCAAGAACGAAGAACGTGCCAAGGGAAACTTGTAAGGGTGCTAATGACGAGACGAGGACGTGCGTGTCGGAATGCCGTTTTGGTGATCGTATTTGTTGAAATAAATCTGCTTTTTCTACGCAGTCAAATTTAGACTTGCAGCTTCCAGTTTAGTCAAACATTTCTTCCAATGCGTTTTTTTTGTTGCGATATTTTTTAAGCTTCGAGTAATTGCTGCACTTGCCTTATTGAAAGCGTCCAATATTGTGCACCAAGTATGAAACATGAAAGTTTATTACGCTCGAAATTCTTTATGAGCTTGCAGCTTTGAGCCGAGCTTTTTGAGTATCGTATGACAAAAGAGTTACGAGACTCACACTCAAACAAGAATAAGAATCGAGAGTGATTTAACAAGAACAAAAAGATTAAGAAGAATGAGTAAACAGGGCTGGACAAAATACATTTTAAAATGTATTTCAAATACAGACACAAAATACTAGTTTTATTTTAATTATTTTTTAATTAATTATTTTGTTTTTGTTTGTATCTTCAAAAATTTTGAAATGTATTTTAAAATACAAAATGCTCAAAACTGAAATATTTAAGAGTATTTAAAACACAAAATACAAAATATAATAAAACGAACAATGTATTTTAAATATTAAATAGAAAATGTTTTTTAAATACTGCCCAGCCCTGTGAGTTAATTGCTGTGGTTGTGGTTTGTGAACGACTACTGAGTTTCAACCACAAATCTCAAGCTAAAAAACAACTCGTAAATTAATACAAAAAACAAACATAAATGAATTATATGGTTAGTGTTAGAAATGTTCGATTGATGTTTTGAAAGGTCTACGAACTATGACTACGTCTATGATTAGTATTAGTATGGATCAATTTGCTAGTGTTTGCTCTTTGAACTTGAACACTATCGAAATTGTCCACTTTGCAATAATCAACGCTAGTAACTTTATTGCTTGGTGTCTTGTGTCTCTGACCTAATGCCAATGACACAAATTGACAAATACGAAACATTATTAAACTACGTACAATGCACTAGTAAACTAACTATACTTATATCAACAAAATGTTGTCTTTTGTCTTGCAATTAAAAACGTTAAATTGTTCTCGTCTTGTGTTTGCCGCGATGATAAAAATGACACCTGCAATTCTTTGAATTGATATTATTTAGTAACTGTGACCTCACACGATCGCATAGCTAGCAAGCAACTCTTCTCATTTTTATAGTTTTGTATTATTTTAGCAGTGTTGGTTTGTTATGACATTATATTCGATATGTTTAATGAACGTAACGAAATGTGTCGCAACGGCGACAAAGCTTAGAATCCATTGAGTTTGTGACAGACAAAACGACAACATAAGCTTGAAGAATGGGCAAAGCTGGAGATTATGAGTCGTCGGTGGATGGAGGCCTAAAATGCCGACACCAGCGTCGTCGAAATCGATTTCGCGCAAGAAGATTTTTTTCTCTTAGCCACTTGAACAAAACAACAAACGACAATGAAAAGGACGCTTTTGTTTCTTTATTTCTTAACTCAATTACTTTTCATACGTTTTTATTCCTAGTAATTTTCTTATTATTATTTTAAAAATTTCAAAAAAATGAGATAAACTTGTTTAGTAAGACTTAGAGCACAGTGCTTACTATATCCTGGCTTAACACAATCCATTCAAATTCTGCCTATACTATAAAACTACCCCAAAACTGCCCTTAAATAAAAACAACGCACTTGTGAACGTGCGTGCGTTGCGCAATCGAAAAATTTAAGGGCACTTAGGCTTATTGCATTTGTTATTTTGGAAAATTTCCAAAAAAACCCTCATTTATTTAAATTTTTATAAGTAGTTAAAATTTAAAAATCAAATTGCACGTAGACATATTTATTTATAGTTAAATATTAGTCAAAAGGTGAGCGTCCTTGCATTAAGCAATTGACCGGTTGACCAATTGACCAACAAATTTGCATGATTACGAATCAATCGGCGGTTTGTTCACCTCAATAGTCTTATCCTCTTCGGAACAGTTCGTCATCATCGACGGTCATTACCCACTTTGTGCAATTGTTTAGTTAATTTCATTTACTTACATTGAAATTGTAGATGGATGGCTTGACATGGGTGTGAGATGTTATGATACAATATTATTAAACGTAAATTGTTGCAGTAACAACAACTTAAGGTCACAATTCGAAGCTCATATTGTGCTTGCACATTATTATGTCTTCGCTGTTTTGAGTCCTTCTTTTTTTATTGCGCACAGTTACAACGCGTTACACACATAGGCACATACGCATACATTAGTTTTGATATTAATAAGTGCATACATCTATTAGTATATAAATGGACATTGTTATTATTTCTTTTCTTAGCGAGTGCGAGATTGCGAGCGCTTGTCGTGTTCGTTTATATTACGCGGCAATCGTGACAGGTTCACACGTGCAGCTTTATATTCGTCTCATTTGAATTTTTAAATAATTTATAAAGATTTAACTTACAAAAAGTGTTAAAATATTTTTGAACAAATTTGTTACATTAAAAACAGTGTGGTAATTTTTTGTCAAAAAATGACTCTAATTTTGGAAGACATTCTTGGAGAGGAAGATATCATGTCAACAGGTAACAACTTATTTTTTATAAAAATTCAAAATTTTTATTATCTAAATTGAGTTCTAAAATATATCAATTAGTAATCTTTTAATGACTCATTGCTTTCGTTTGAAACTATTTCTATTTCAATTATTCAATTGGTTAAAAAATGTGCGAACAATCGCTGATTAAGTTGCAATGCACTTTGTTCTACATTACAATTAATTGTTTTAAAATTATTTATTGCTGGCGCAGACGAATATCTTGGAATTAAATATCAAAATATAACAAAATTGATTAGTATATTAGAACAAAGACTTTCTTTTGGGATAAATAAGCTGTCAAAATTTATTTCTTCAAACAACATGTATAAAAAGTAAGTTCTAAGTTAGTTATAAGTTCTATTTCTTAGCCTAGTTAGATGCTGCTGCGTAGACAAAATTCCTAATGGATCAGTTAGTAGTTTTGAGTTCATCAACTTCATGCACGTAACAATAATCTGCAAAAAAAATATAAGATTTGTCTCATTTCAACTGAAACTGCAGTATTATTTTACCATGATTTTATAGAATTTTATACATTAAATGTTAATGACTTCTGTAATTATTATCAAATACAAATAGAATTTAGCAATATTTTCAAATTTCTCACGGTAAGTTTAGGGATGAGATTTTATGCGGGAGCAATAAACGTGAGAAAATTGCAATTATGGGCAAACTTGAAGAACTTCCGAACTATTGCCTATTATGCCGTTTTGTATCCGCATCCTTAGGTTATTGTTAGGCTGAACCCGAAGGTATTGATTTCCATAAAACCATAAAACTGTACGTGAATCTCTGAATGATTTACTAATTGAGCAACGTACACGTAAAGTAGTTGAATGAATAAAGAAAAGAGACGAAGTACAAAAAATAGAACATGTTACAGTGTCCTAGAGGAAGTGTACGTGTGATTTTTGAGAAGAGTTTGCATGCTGATGCTGAAGACTGAGGAGTTGAATGTTTGATATGCGATTTGAAAGGAAAAGCGCACGCGTTTACGCATAACTAATATGGATTACAAGTTACCACTTCTAAGTTTTGATTGTAACATGTTTTTTGCGCACATTTATTACACTTTATTGACAAAATAGGAACTGGAAGAAGGTTTAATAGTTGTTGTTTGTTTATTTTAAGAATTAAATCGGTAAAAAAAACAAATATTTTCTTGCAAACGCAAAAGTCAAAATTCCAAATGAAAAACCAACAAATATTTAAATAAAATAAATAAACAAGGAAATTTAAATTCAATACTTAAAACATTTTAGCAAGGGAAAACTTAAATGTTGTATAAAGTATTGCAATAACGATACAAAGTTGTTATCGTTTGTTTTACTATTCGATATTGGGATTTCTGAATGGTGTTTAGGGAAAGTTGGCGAAACAGCACGAATTATTGCTTCTTAGTATCGATTATGACTCTTAACTTACTCTTAACACATTCATAATTTTAACAAAACACATCTAACAAACATATTAGAATACTAGAACAAAAAAACTTCCATAAATTGACTTTTGAATTTCCGATTTTCCCATGGTTTAGCACGTTCGACTCTTCTGTTATTCATAATTTTATATCTGTTTTGGTCAATTCACTTGTAGTGAGCATTTTACGATTTATTGTCATTGTAGGTGCAATAAACCCTTACAGCTCACATTTTGGCAAGTGACTCAAGGTGTGGGAACCTGTCATCTTCGGTAGTCTCATCATTTGATAACGCATTTTCAATAATAATGGAAATATGTTGTTGTGTAAATAAACAGCTAGACCTGAAAATCGGATGCATATTTTGGGTTTTGCATATTTAATTGACGCGTCCAGCTTTCAGGTGCGCACATGTTGCAAGCAACTGTGGGATATTCCCAATATTCAAACAGATCATAAACTTCGTGCACTGTTATAACAGGTTAAACTGTGAAGAAAATATAAATTTTACATCAGCAGAGTGAATATGATGCTTTCCGCGAACCTCGATGACCGATCGATTTGTTATTATGACGCGTTTCAAACGCGTTTTCGTCGGAAACGGTTGCGAGCAGACATTTATCGTGCTTTATGTTCACACGAAGCGAATCGGTCCAAAAGTGTGCAAAATGTTCGCTAATTTAAATGAATTATTCGATAATTTAATTTTCATTCCAAACAATTGCATTGCAACTTGCAACTTTTACAGAAACAATTTAGAAAAAACAAGAGAAATAGAGTTAGTTCCTCCGAGGAACCATTTTGATAGAGGCGTGTTCTGAACACACCTGAAGAACTTGAAGAACTCGACTTGCCGGTGAGGGGTGCAAACAACCCCAAATTAAACCCGGGGTAGTCCCACCTTGTTCACCTCACCTTTACCTATCTATTATACAACTTTATAGTAGTAACTTGCCTTTTACTATATTTGACAATAAGAATTGTAAAACCATGCAGTTTACCAACAAACTGTTTACAAGTTTTGAGTGATTTTTTCCATACATTTCAGTTGGTCCACTCTTGGCACTTGTTCATGAATAGACCGAAGCCAACCTGTAGATTTTATAGATTTCAAAGATTGTAGGTGTATGAAATGAGGCAGGTTGCACCCCCAAAAGAGCAAAAAGAAATTAAATAAGATGAGGTGCAATCTTGCATCGATAGTCAGACGTGTACGAAACTCGCAGGTGACATATTCGTTCATCTTGGAGTGAAAATCAAGTGTTTTATTTGACTGTAAAGTGAAGAAGTGTTTTTGGATTTATAAATTTTGAAAAAAGTGACAAGTTATGAAATACATTGCCAAAGGAAAACACATTCATAACAAAAGTATGTCCTTTATGACTTTAATTTAATTGAATTAATTCCTTGAATCTTGGATTATTTCTTATTCGAAACAAAACTTCAAATGTGAAGCACTTCCGGCCGCCATTTTGCTGGCGCACTCGACGATTGGAACTGCATAAATTTAAATAATTCAACCCCACTCATAAATACAAGGACTCAAGGACTGTTGACATAGCATTCACTCAAGGACCAAACTTAAATTTCATCCTTCTTGCTTCTTCCTCAAATGTTTTCTGCTCAGCTCTGCTTGTAAATTTTTAAAAAGAGTGAAAATATGTGATTGTTTCAGTGGTATCGATAGCAGCTCAAATCAACCAACACGCAATGAAAGAAAAGAGCAAGAATGCGGCGCGTTCCCGCCGTGAGAAAGAAAACGCCGAATTTCTGGAGCTCGCCAAATTGCTCCCGTTACCAGCAGCCATCACATCGCAACTGGACAAAGCTTCAGTGATACGATTGACCACATCATACCTGAAGATGAGACAGGTTTTTCCAGACGGTAAGCCCAACTCACTAAACATTATTCGAAAAGATCATAAAATTTTGGTTATTTTGGGAAACAGGTTTGGGCGACGCATGGGGAGCCACACCACAAATCGCCACCGCGCGTGAAAATCCAATCAAAGAACTGGGCTCCTACTTGTTGCAGACTTTAGACGGGTTTATCTTTGTTGTGGCACCCGACGGCAAAATCATGTACATATCCGAGACAGCGAGTGTGCATTTAGGCTTATCGCAAGTCGAACTCACCGGAAATAGCATCTACGAATACATTCACAGTTCGGACTTGGAGGAGATGACTGCAGTGTTGACGGCTTCGTTGCCACTTGATGGTACCCCACCGAATCAGGACTACGAGATTCAAAGAGCATTCTTCTTGCGGATGAAATGTGTTCTGGCCAAGAGGAACGCCGGGTTGACAAATGGTGGATACAAAGTAAGTCACTTTGAAATTGTCCTGCAGCAGATGCTGTAAAATGTGTTTCATGCAGTTGAAAATGTCGGATAAAAACGGGTGGCGCGTTTATCGTGTGCATGCAGCACATAATACGAAAAGTACGTGACCAAGTCAAGGTTTTTTCGCGTTGTAATAAACAATCCCTCCGCATATAGTCAGGTGTTACATGTTCGATGGATAAGTATGTAATCGGTGAAATTTATGCGCGGAAACGCTTCGGCTGTGCTTGGTCCCACCAGCAACCACAAACTATAGTGGTGTATCAAATTCGATATTTTCTAACTTTTGAAACAATACGCAATGTTTCTGTTCTACAGAGCGTTACCTAACATAAGTTGTATTGACAAAATTAATTACTATTTTGCGGTAGCCTTTAATCTTTGTTTCTGTTTGTTAATTAAATCACACTAATTATCACATCACTTTCGTCGGAAGAGTACCGTATGTCCATGGATAGGGTTTCAAAAAGGAAAAAAATTCTAGTTTTGATTTTTCTGAAAAACCGTTTGAGTTAATTTATTTTAAAACCTGATAGGAATTCATTAAAGGCCCTTCAGCAACACAAAACAGTTGTTAGATTTGTATTAAATGGCATAGTTTTCTAATAATTTGAATTTTTATGCAAAATTTTGATCAATTTTTAAAATAAATTATTATTTTTCAATTACCTACTTGCAAAAAAACAAAGATTTTTGATTGAGAAACGGTAAAATTTAAATTCATTTTTCAGATAAATCAAAACAACAATTTTTTCCTTCTTTGAATGTAAATAAACTAATGTTGTTATGCGTTATGAATTTTCATGGAAGCTTCATGTTAATAATGCATGTGGTAACGCAAATTTGTTCAAGCTAGTTAACGTAACTTATACGCCTAATAAACTACGCCAATTCAAGAACCATCAACATCTCACATACGACATTCGACATATGAATGCGAACTCGAAGATGAAAAGAATAATTAACTCCTGACATATGCGCGCACTCGTACTCCTTAAGAATATTTTCTGTACAATTTTAGTATTGCAGGATGAATAAATCATACATTTTTTCCAGGTGATACATTGTTCTGGTTACCTGAAAATCAGACAGCACATAGGCCAGACACCCCCGTATGAAACCTGTTATCAGAATTTGGGCTTAGTGGCCGTCGGCCATTCGCTTCCGCCCAGTGCAATCACCGAAATCAAATTGCACACAAACATGTTCATGTTCCGTGCTAGTATGGACTTGAAACTGATATTCTTAGATGCTCGGTAATTGTCTTTTGTTATTTATACAAATTGTGTGTTTCCCATGAGCATAAAATTACATTGTTTTTGCCGTTGGTATATTAACAGGGTATACATAAAATAGGGGTGTAATTTAAGTTTTTGTCTGTAGGGTGGCACAACTGACAGGATACGAACCGCAGGATCTCATCGAAAACACACTTTATCACTACATCGATGGCAGAGACGTGGTGGAAATGCGACGATCACACCATCATTGTAAGTTTGTATTGAAAATTTTAAAATTTACGCGTTGATGATTGTTCATCACTCAGTCCCGAAGTGTTAAAACTTTTACTTACTTTACACTTACCGTCACTGTGGCTTGAGTTGATGCCAAGTTGCTCGTTGTACAACCGACAACGTGAAACTCTGAACTTGCCCGGCTGTTTTTGATGGGCGTATGATGAGGAAAAGCGCGAGAACAAACATAGCTGCTCAAACATGGATAAGGGATAATGTATTATGTGCGCCTGCATTACTTTCATAAAATATAAAACCGGAAAACCAATACTTTCATATACACAACAATTTCATTGCCAATATCCTAAATTTTTTCGATGTTTTTCAATTGAAAGTTAGAGCTAAATATCGAGATGGAATTGAAAAATCTCGGCGAGACAAGAATTTTTTGGCGAGATCTTGATCTTGAACTCGAAAATTCGGCTTATTTAAATTGATATTATCTTGTCGAGACAAGCTCAAGATTGAATAATTATCAATCTTATCTCGTCTTGCGCACATCACTATACTAATCTGTTTCCTACAGTATTGTTCAAGGGCCAAGTGACGACAAAATACTATCGATTTCTTTGCAAAGGTGGTGGCTGGGTATGGATGCAAAGCTATGCCACAATCGTCCACAATTCGCGATCTTCGCGTCCGCATTGCATCGTGTCGGTAAACTACGTCCTCAGCGACCTGGAAGAACAAGACTTCATCGTGAACCAAGTGCAAGGAGTGGTCAAAAAGGAAGAAGCAATATCGCCCGGTCTGCATGAACGTCACTCACCGCTCCACAATTCTTCGACACCCAAGTTTCGACCTCCTCAAGTCCATCCATCCAGTATTATAACACCACCAAATTCAGCACTTCCCGAAGACGATTTCAAGGACTTCAAGGACTACAAAGATTTCAAGGATTTCAAAGATTCCAAAGGAGCCGTGACGGCTAACAGTATGATCTATCCCGAAGCTGAGTATCCTTCCTTCATGACCAACTACACCGAAGAATCCTATTACACTCAACACGAAATGTTCTACAATTATCCGGATCAACATGACCAACTTCATCATCATCACAACCCGAATCAGAACCAGAATCAGAATCAGTTGCATCAACAATCAGTGAGTCAATCGAGTCAACGACCGTACAGTGCTTCGTCGAATAGTTGCAGTAGTTCGGAAAGTGAACATAAATTTCAAGAGCATTTGATCAATCCGTATTGCAGTCAACCGGATAATATCCAGCATCATCTTCAGCATTCTGTACATCCGGTTGATGATCATCACCAACAGCAGTTCAATTTGAGTTGTTTCAACAATAATCAGGAGCAGACGCATTTGGATGGACTCTATGAGCATGACTACAAACATTTAGGGACGACGCATCATGGCGTTCAGTCAACTTCCGGTTATACCAGTGTTATCGTTGAGCCTGCACAGTATTTGCCACCTAATGGGTATGTTCATTAAACATTATCTCACGCGGTTTTATTTATCTTTTTATTTATTGATGCGATTGTGAAGTTATACCAGGTGTACATATTGATTATAAGCGTGCAACGTAAAAAATTGAAATTTCATATCACAAGAATTTCGTGTTGATTTTTACCTACTTTCTGGATAGGGTAGTGCTATACAGATTTAATCTATTTATTATCATAATATCATAATGCTATTATTTAGTGTTTACTTTTACTTTTATTTCGGTAAATTCCAGTGGTAAAGTCTGGAAATCCCACAATTGTAAATTGTATTCAAGTATTAAATTTGCATACATATTTCTATTCTACTTTATCTATTAAGAAATAGTCGATTTTATATGAAATATTTTTATTACTATTAAATTAAAAGAAATTTGCCCCGAATGTACCGGTGCCATAAAATGAAAATGATTTATTTAATTTTGAGTTTAATTGTTTTAAATACGTAATTTTAATGAAAGCGTAACAGTATTGAGTAGATACGACAATAATTTGAGACTGTGAATACATAGTTAGATATTAAATTGTAGGCATAAGAACAATTAACATCTAAATTAGTGTACTTATTTGAGGAAGAAACATGTACTTAACCGTATTATAAATATGTTTGTATGTAAATGAAACTGTAAATATTATACCAAAAATAATTTAATAACAATGACGATAACTTATGTGAATAAATTGTCTTTTATTCAACAATCTTCCAAATAACATTTTTGAGTTTGCGTATTTCAGTTTATTGGTTTTCAGATGAACAATTAGCTTAGTTTATGCGTAGTTGACTGGAGGGCAAACGCGACACGTTCCATGTGCAACGCACAAACGAGCAGACATTGTCTAACGACGACGCGACAATACAATAAAACAAGGGATGTAATACACCGAGAAATACAAAGAGCGCTAGCACATCATATAATGACTTGATTCAAAAAATCTTTCAAACATATTGAAGTCATTAACTTTGCTGTTTTGTGTGGTATTTAGCTTCCCATTAAACTTACCCCCTGTTGAGAGACACGCTCCATTTTTGTCCGGGCGTTACGTCAATTTTTCGCCCAATTACACCTACTATACAAAACGTTAAAGCGTACAAAAGACAAAATCCGTTTATTATTTCAATTATACTTACAGAGGCGAAGCATAAACATTGTAAA
>JARJDT010002637.1:0-11442 GCA_030264655.1 Leptusa sp. GC000079
GGGCTTTGATCTTCCCCACCGAGGTGATATCGGAACAGCTGCAGTCATCACACATGGGCTCTGCTTCGACTTTGGGCATTTTCGTCATTTTCTGCAACCCACACAACAAGAGAGATAATACACTAAGAATTTGAGGTTATTTGAGGTTAACTACATCTAAGTGTCCATTTTGGCTTTCGTGGATGAGCACTTCCTTGCTTTGATGGAAGTTCAACCCAACTACTCCGGATTCTTCAGTCACATAAACCGATTCGTTCTTTTTATCCCAATTCAACGCCGCCATGCTAATATTATTGCTGAGGTTCTCTGGAGTCGTCACGGAGACTTGTCCTTGCTTCCTGGACAACTTCAAGAAGACGTCTTCCAGAGAAGAGCAGTGATACAAGCTTAGTAGTCGTTGGGGTGATTCTTCCGCCAACAGTTTACCACTTCGCATCAGACCAATCTGTTAACAAATTACAATTAACCTAAAAACCGGAAGCTTAAGAAAAACTAGATGTTTACTGTGTGTGCTTGTCGTGCCTCTTCGATGTAATGCGTTGTGATTATGACAGTTTTGTTGCCATCTTTGGTGATCTGCACCAAATGGTTCCAGATACTTTGTCGCAGTAAGGGATCAACGCCAACTGTAGGTTCGTCCAAGATCAGTAACTCCGGATCGTGCATTAGGGCCACCGCAAAAGAAACTCTGCGTTGTTGGCCACCGCTCAAGTTCTTCACCATGCGGTTCTGACTGGGTAGATCCAGGAAATTCAAGAGGAATTGCAACCTATCATTGATCTCCTCGGTGTTCATGCCGAAGATCCACCCGAAATACATCATTGTTTCTTTGATGGTAAACTCGCCATAGAGGGCGATTTCTTGTGGCATGTAACCTACGCGCTTGCCGGGTACCCCCGAACCTTTCGTGCCTGGTTTACCGCCGAGCACCCAAATCTCGCCCTCGTTCAACCTGCGGCGACCAACGATGCACGATAGCAATGTGGTCTTACCACAGCCGGAAGCACCCAGAAGGCCGTAGATGGTGCCCTTCTGGACAGTCATGTTCAGGTCGCTGAGGACATGATTTTGGTTTTTGTTCGAGCCGTAATGTTTGTATGCGTGACGCACGCACACAGCCTGCGAACGGCGCGACCATATTGTTGATTGTTGCGTGTGCAGTGGTGGCGGGCCACTGTTTGGGGGCACTTCGACGCCCACACCGACTAGATCCGGACCTGGAGTTACTGGTTCCGCGTTACGGTCGCCCATCCCTGAATTATCTCTGCAATAACATACAAAAACTTGTATTACATAACCACACGGAAGAATTATTTACAAAAGAAATACAAAAAAGAAACAAGAAGATGATTTGAAGATGGCGAAATTTTTACGTTTCACTTTTGTTGTCGGTTGTTGCTGACGAGAAATTGAGGCGAGGCAATAATTTGCGCTCAATTTCATCTTCAATTTCAATGAAATGGTTTGCTGAGTACAAAAGTTAATGGTTCATTCCAGTTTTATACGATAATTGATTATTTATTAACTTTTCAAACTGCTGTTTGAGAAATTATATGCTTCGCTTTCTGATGCGCGTTTTTGTTATAGTCTAGAAATTGATAAATTGCACACGCGAACATGCGTTTTGCTGCAATTGAATTGAAATTTGTGGAAACAATGTCATTAATTAACAATCGCCAATTTACAAGTGAACAAAACTTACGCAAATGTAAGCAAGCAGTTAATTCATGACGCGTTAAACTCTACTTTTATTAACTTTGTGCACACGTACAAAGCCTATTAAAATAATCAATTATGTGATTTGCACTTATTTCGCGCCATCAGGAAAAAATCGAAAGTCGCCAACGTCCTTGTCGATTTGTCGTTTTCCACTTGTTTTACTTTTAAACTGCTAATCTAACAAAAGAATACATTTTATATGATGACTAAATCATCTGCGCATGCGCCGTGCGTCTCAAAGCTATTTCAAATATATTTTAATAACGAATGCAAACGTGCACGTTGACCTTGAAATCTTGAGTTATTGATACCAATTGATTGTGCGCACTTAAAATTCGTCACAGGAAACGCCAATAATTAAGAAACATTCATTAATATGTTTAATGCGTTATATCAACACGTGTGTCGCTCTTCTGGAATATTCTAGAATATTCGATTAATTTAATTATCGTACTTAAGAAAAAACAACGAATCAAGTGACAAACTGACGCTTGTTAATTGCGGGTAATTTATGTAATTACCTTTTGAATGTTGGCTGTTTGCCAAGATGTACTCACTAATAATGCATAGAATATTTAAATAACTTGCTCTATAAAATTCTATTTTGTTTTACGGCGCGATTTTTATTTTTAAATAATTCGATGCTGCTCATTAAAGTTTTAATAGCGATCGTTATTGTTACAAGTTACAAGTTTATGTATTTTGCAAATGTTACTTTTCAAGTTAAGGGTTGAAAATGAATTGAATTTGCTTTTAGTTCCGCATCGATATTTATGGAATTTCTAGAGTAGACTAGTTTGCGTCACCCTGTATTAAATTATAGATTATTGTCTCTTGGGAAAGGACAAATGTAGGCACAGTTTCGTGCCTAATTCCTATTATTCCCCTCGATAATGTTCTTTTTTGAAGTCTCCAAGTTCCCATTAATTTGTAATTTATCTTTTAATCTAATAATCTACCGTATTTAACATTTATTTAATTGCATTGTGTGCTTTTGCTTGCGACAATAATTTTGAAAGTATTGAGACCTTGTAATTGCTTGCCTATTGCTATTCAAATGCATTGTTTCACATTTAATCATCAATATTAAGTTTGTACTTTTGCATTCTGCATTGCATTTCGTATTGGTAGTCGATTATAGCTTGATAAGTGATTATTATTCTGTTCATGGAGTCGACGCCAAGTTGCCAGACCACATGTGCATGCGCCACATGCGATTTTCGCAACATTTATAAAACTATAACACAGAACAAGAGGCAAAGACAATTAAAATGAATCACTTAACATCGCGCGACTAATACAACTATGAATCCAAATGTTAATTACCTAAATTAAGAGTAGCAATTTAAATATTTACTCATTAATTATGATTAAATGTTATTGTTTTGATGAGCAACTTAGAATCGACTTGAAAGTCTCCAAACTTTTAAGGCGAATCGTAAACAACAAACAATGAAGCAATCGCCGAAATGTTAAGTAGTTATTTGCTATTAAAAGACAAGGTCATTGATGGCCAAAGAAATATTTAAATAATTTATTTTAAGACTTCCCTAAATTATTAATTGATTTTGATTAGGACAACAAGATGGCGTCACTTGAAAATTTGGTCTATTTACTTAAACAATTCACATGTAACACAAGTTTATTTTTTATTAAAAGTTGTTACAAACTTTTGGTTGAGTGTTAATACAAAAAGTACGTTTTCGGTTTCAAATGTCACTTTCGCTTCTTTCGTTTCGCCATTGCTTACTATATTACTTAATACGCAATCACAACAAACGTACAAATATTGCTCATTGCTGATTACTATGACCAGTCGCTACTAACCCAGATCTCAATTGTCGGATTATGTTGTATAATCCAACAATTTGCCCCCAGTCAAACGAAGGGAAAAAAATCACCAATTAATTGTTAACAAATTAAACTTAATTAGCGCCAATACTACAATCGCATCAATTTCGTTATGTAATGTTTTATCGTTTTATTATTGTATTGTGATTGAATTACATTATTGCTCTTCCTTATTATGTCGTTTTATCACTTTCTTTGTTTCTTGTTAAGTTAAAAGTCAAATAGTCAAAGATTTACGTAATATGCTTAAGCCAGGTTAACAAGCAAATAAGAGATATTTGCAACACTCTGTAGAAGTTCGCAGTTTGACTTCTTAGTTCTCATTCTTCTTGCTTTTGCTTTACTATAAATTAAATTAGTAAGTATGATGTGATACTAGTTGAAATTTGTTGATGCTGTAAGCATTGCTTTGAAATTTGAATGATGAAAGAAAGGCGCAAAGACGGAAAAAATTTGAAAAAATGTTACGAAAGCGTCAAACACAGTTTTTTCTTAGTTTCTGTGTGTGCACTTCAACATTTAAATACCTAATAACTATTGTATTGTGTTACTTTTGTTGGTTATATAAGAAATTCTTCAAAATTTTCGACATTTTTCATCACAAATTTCTTTGTTATTTTTTGTAATTTTAACCATTGATATTGATGAGAGTAAAACGCGCAGGACGCAGGTAATAAATAATAAATCAAATAATAAATTATAAGTATTGTCCACGTTCAATTGAATTTCTGCATGCGTTTGTGAATTTGTTGAATTTTTGCGTGCGCGTTGTAATGTGGGTCACGGCAATTTGTTGCTGGCAAGCAAAACACGTCAACAATCGACAAATCATCAACTTTTTCGAAAAAATTACAATTTGCTACATAATTAACTAGAAACTATTTGCAGATTTATATGAAACATCAACTTTACACTTATTAATAACTGTTTTATTAGGGTTCATTTGACTCTTAACTTAAGAATCCAAAAATATTTAGAAAATTGTACGCGAAACCAGTTCGTGCACATTTTTCGTTTGTGTTTACGTCAATGGCGACCTAGGTTTTAAATTTTAAGTTTGGGTACCGTATTATATTCGATTATATCAAGAACAAGTGCTACTTGTTGCATATGTGAAGACCGAACATGTGAACCTGCCTTGAACACGTTTTTTTGACATTTAAAAAACGGCGTCAGAAATCAGTATAAAACGCCTTATAAAGAAGCATCTCGTTTTATCGCCGCAGTGATAAATAGTACAGGAAGACATCAAATAAACTTGTTTTCCAGAGCTGAGTGCGTTGGGGCATTAAAACGTCATTACGAAGGTCCCTACGCAACTTAAATCAACTTGTAAAGGCTTACGAAGGTCTTTCAAGGCCGCTTCTTTGTTCCAATGCTTCAAATCTTCATATTTTCATAGCAGACCTTCAAAAACCTAAATGTCTAGTGTCTAGTACTTTGACCTCTGCTAGTTCTTCAGAAGAAGAATTAAGTTTTGTTTGGTCGAAAATTTTAAAAGAAATTAATTTCTTGGCAATTATAAATTCGCGCGCAAATTGCTCGACAACACATAAGTTATTCAACGTAACCGACAGACAACAGCGCTGGTAATAAGCCAATAAGTGAAAGTAACTCTTGGTCTTTAGGCTTTTATGGAAAGAGACTAGTGGAAGCAGTTGTGTTCGATGGCAAACTAATAAAACTACAATTAATATTTTGTCTATCTATTCGTGTTCGGTCGTGTGCACATTTTTAAAAGGCACAAATAGAAATTTCCATATTTTCTAATAAGTTAAAATTACCAACTTGAATCTTGAAGATTAACAACGCAACTTTCTTCCTTGAACAAGAAGTTTAAGGGTCAACTTGTTCAACTTGTATGCGTTACGTCATCGATTTGATTATTAGCGAACGGTGACAAGATGGCGACACTTGACTTGCCGCAAATGCGTTTTGTATCATAAATAAATTTGAAATAATTGCGAATCGACGACGGCAAAGTCCAAGGTGATCCAAACTAAACGCAACGTTTAATGCGGCGCGACGTACACGAATTGATATAAAATGTAAAATGGCATCGATTCGAATATATCGAACGTTCGATAATATTGATGACGAGACGACATGCACACGCCACAGCAAACAGGTTCCGATAGACGCATTTATCTTAAGTTTCTCATTTACTACTAGCATAATGAACAATTAGCATAATTTAATATATTTATGCAAAAGCGAATTGTTGAGTAACTCACATTTCAAACGGTTTTTCTTTCACCAAATTCTCTATGTCAAATACTTTCGAAAAATGTTCTTCGTTTTGACTTTATTAATTCACGTTAAATCTTAAATCCTTGCCTTGAAAAAAATTATTTTAAGAAACGCTGAGGTTAAAAAATGTTTTTATGTTTGTATAATATGTTTAATAATAATAATTGCGAAATTAAGACTATAAATTACTAGGAAATTATAAGTGCCCACGGTAAGTATGAATTAAAGAATTATAAAAGGAAGAATAAAGAATAATTGTTATTGTTTGCATTGCGATTTCCTCGGCAATTAAGTTTAACGCACTTTTTATGTACTTTTTATTGAAGTTTAATGCTTTTTCTCGTAATCTAAGTAGTTCGTGTTACGTATAAAAAGTTTGAGAAAAGTGATCAAATCCAAATCAAAACACGCATTTTGTGCGGTTATAAGTAAATATTAGCGTTAATAGGAAATAACGAAATCGCGAGTTTCCTTCCGATTCCTCGCCATTCACTTTGCGATTTCATATTAATTCATGTGCAATTTCAATTGCAAGTTGTATAGTTCACTGATGTTAACAGTGTTAATTTCTTCATCATTGGCTATTTGTTGATGCAATTTGACAGGAATTCGGTCGAAATTTGTAGTTTACTTGAACTTTCTCAAAAACAAAATTTCAACTTGTGTACAGTAATTGCAGTTACTAACTTCTAATATCTTATGGTTTAATAGGTTTGACTTGATAGATTTGAACTCACTCTTAAGTAACGTAGACAAAAATGGGAAACTTACGTTATTAACATATTTAATAAGTTGTATGATTTTTGGTAACGTCAAATATCGTCGTCGATCCTTTTCGTGTTCTTCTTCCTTCTTTGTTGATGTCAAATTTCCCTCCACATAAGTCACTATTTTATAGTATTAATGCTTTTCACTAGAATTATACTATAATAACAATTATTATTATTTTATATTTTGTATTTGATGGGTTTAAGCTTTTTTTTAATATTGAATATTCAAGATTTCCACGTTTTGATGTAATCGATGATTTAAAAATTCAGGTTGCGTTTGCGAATAATTTCAGCGCATTTTTTCGCGTCTTGCGTGTGATTCACGTAATATCAGCACAAGTGGTCAAAAGAAACATGCGGTTTGTTCAACTCGCATCGAATTGACTAAATAAATATTGCATTAAATTCATTGTTTTATATATGCCTGTTTTCGCCATACTTTAATAGTCGTAAAACTAATCAATTAATTGAAAATTTAATTACGGAACTCAAAAGCATGAAATAACTCGATCAGAGACATTGCGCAATCGCGCAGTAAATTGAAAAGTAAAAATTAGCAATAGACTGCGAATTTCATTTGTTCCTTTATAGTTGGTGCTTTTTTGCGAGTTTGCACAAATTTACCACCGATTCAATAAAAGTCACCATTGAAATTGAAAGCCAAAGAATGTTATTTAGACTTCAAAATTAGCAGAGAGTCATCATGGGGAACTTTACGCTTCTAGTTTTTTGCGAGTTTAAGTTTCAAAATACAATAACAAATTACTTTTTGTTTTTGTTTAATCTTATGGAAATGTTGCAATCACATTTAATTTAATTTATACAATAAGATGATGGTAATAAGTTTGCTGTTTTGCTTTTTCGTATAAAAGTTAGTAATATTTATTGAGACAATAAGGTTTATTAATGTAATGGCATTGAAACACGCGTTCTTCGTGCGGTTTGCGTGCTTTAACGATCAAATTGCATTTTGTTCAATTTACAATTTAAGCAGCAATTACGCGAAACCTGCGTAGGTAGTCCTTGAAAATAGAACGTTTACGTATGGAAATCTCGAATTTTCAACCATTAAACAGCCCACACACCGTAATCGCAATTTTTCTTATGTTTTATATCCTTTGTGAGAGTGACACTTTTTTTTTAAGTCATTTGTTTGAAATAAATAAGCCACTTTGAACTGTAAAGTCGTCTGCGAGTGCGCACTGAGCTCTTAGTGTAATATTACCGGCACTATGCACACCTGTTGCATATACCTAGGTATATGATGGTCAGTCCGAAAAGGAGTCGCGACACTCCGCGGTTTAATCACGTCGACGACGAAAAGCACACTGATTCTCTTCGACTACTCCTGCCATCGACGAGCACGCATCCAAAAGCGAAACGAGTTGCGACTTCCAAACTTCGCCGTCGTCGTAATAATAATTGTTCGCGTTTTTTTCAAGAGTCGCCGCCATGCAAGGTGGACTTCTGGCCAAACTTCACCATTTGCGGCGCGAGTTACGCTGACAAATTGTCCGACGAACTCGGATTTGAGTCGTTGAGTCAAGAGTGCGTGTGCACTTTTCGCGCATATTTATTTAAGCCATTAGTTAGTCCATTCAAGTACATACAAGTTATAACTTTTAAAACTTTTACAAATCCATTAAATTGTGCCAAGGACATTTTATTCTTGTCTAATAAGTAATTCTAACAACAAACAACGATGACAACTTAAACGAATTAATTGAATTTCGATGCTCAACTTGCGCAAGTTACGTATTGTCACGTTCGACGCTTCAAGTTGAACTTTCTTCAATTAAATGTTGCAATCATACCTTGACTTAAGCTTAAGACTTAAGCTTAAAACTTGAGTTGAGTTGAGCTTACAAGTTGAGATTTGTTGGAATTTCTGACATTGTTGCTTTATTAGCAGGTACACTCGGTATTTATGAAATTTATAATTGCCTGTGCGGCTGTGGAACGCATTACACCATTCATTGGAACATGGAAAGCCCCTGCGATTGCATGTGCGTTCGGTCGATAACTTTCTCCTTCGAGTCGACTCAAGAAGTCTTCGAGTCTCAACGCCAAGCCAATATAAGTTGCTGTTTGCGGGATTCTTTCTTTGCCAGTTTAGTGTTTAATGATATTGGCAGTATTGGAAGTCGTCGTCGTTGTTGTTACGTAATGCGCCATCAAGTTCTGCAGAAAATTTCCATCGTCTTACATTTTCGCTCGTTTTTACTTTTTTTATATAATTTTACGCGGCAATCATTAAGAAATGAATTATTGATATTAGGCGAAAGTATTGTCGACATAGAGACACACTTTTCGATTTTGGCGTTGTGCGCACTCGCAGTTGACTTTGGTTTTTCGTTTTCCGCTTTAAGAGTGCTTCAGGTATGCTTGCCACGCACACACAAGTGCAATCGTAACATAACCAACTACGTAATCTATTATGAGCTCTTTCTTTCCATATCTCTAATTAATAAATGCGCAATGCATGTTCATGTAAGTATTGCTTGAAATAAGTTTCGATACAACCTTGGGAGGTCATTATACAACTTTATTGCGTTTTATTCTTCGATTTCTATGATAATTCTACGATGGACAATCTGGAAACAATGAAAGTGCGCCGCGAAAGTCTCCGAAGAGTATTCGTCTTCGTCATCAAAACATGTCAGATCAGTGACATAACATCCCGTCATCGTCATAATCAGTAATAATAATCTACTTCACTTTAATTTTTTTTTCTTTCTTTGTGCGCCTTTTGCGCCTCATAATCAGCTATAATAATATTTACTTATTGACGAGTGTCCACACTCGTACCTAATATTTAAGTGTTACATTTTGGAATGTGTGTTTGAAATTAAGTTCTTCAGATGTTAAATAATCGACTAATATCGTGTATGTCGGTCAAGTGATTGTATAACAACAAATTCGTATTCGTCGTAGGTATGCAACGCAACAAGCTTGAATTTGACGCAAACAAAAGTCATCGTTAAAACCTCGATTAAAACGTTTCCATTGGTGCGACAATACTAAACTACTGCAATTAATGTTTTTTTTTCTATGATACATCCTAGAAAATTAAATTACAATGAGTCATTTTAATCTTTGACCAAAAAAAATTCCACAGTTTTAAAAATTTTATACTCTTATAAAAACAAGAGCGCAATTTGTATAATTAATTAATGCTTCGCCTTTACCACAACATAAATTTATCATTTATTTATAAGTAGATATATCTAATAAGTAATTAATTAAACGTTAATTACGCGCGTTTTGTCGCGTCCTTCGTTTTTCTTCGCAAATAATTGTTGCGTTTTGCGTGTATTTCCACAAATTGCAATTTTCTAATTAAACAAATATAGAAAAGTGTATATTTGGAAAACATGCACGTGTAACATGTAATTGCATCGTTGATCAATTATTTACAAAATGATTGTTTTTTATTTTATTAATTTGTTAAGTGCGCAAATGTCCGCAAACAGGACATCAGGGAAGACGCGAAGTGTTTGAGGATGTTTGCGAATTCAATGTTAAATATTTAATATTGAAACTGTTTATAACAAATTCTCATGTTTTTCCTCATATTTCATATTTTATACTGCAAAAATTGCTTGAACAAATATTATGTTAAAGTTTATTCAAAGTTGTAAGAAATGACATTAAATTCATTTTTATTGTAATTACACTTAACATGCGCAATATGAGAAATTACGCATTTTTATTTAGTACAATTGCTTGAATGGCAGCTATTTTGTGCTTAATTCTACTAGAAAATTATTAATGAGTTGTGTTCGCTTAAAAATGCATTTTAGAACATTTTGACATGAGACAACATGTTGACATACAAAATATTCTAAATTACGAAAAAAATGGATGGAAGTGAAACGAAATTTTACTTCAAATTTAAGTAAACTTTTTTACGTATTGTTTGCTTCTTGTTCTTTCTAGTTCGTTGTTCTACTTGATTCTAGAATAAATTCTTAATGAAATTTAGTGTTTAACTTGCGCCAATAAATTGGTTTGGTATTGATATAGAAAGTGCAAAAATTACATCATTTTCTGCCAAAGCAAAAACTCGTATAAGTGCGAAGCGAAGCAACGAAGTAAACTAAATAAAATTACTCGATTCTTGACAAGTGCGCGATTACGACTCTTCCTAGTTTTACGTTGATGTTATCTTATTGTTTTATGAAATCCTGAATTTTGATGAGAATTTATTGAACTTTGCTTAGCTTCAAACACAACAAATTATGCGATACCAGAAGAACAAGAAATGCGAAGTCAAAGATCATTCATCGTAGGATATGGTGTGGATGTGCCTTAGGGTGAAAGAGAGAAAGTCAAAGCAACGCATGCGCATACTACTTATGGATATAAACTTCAGTAACTTATTCAAGTTATTTGAATATTTCAGGTTTCAAACAAACTTTTGCAATAAAATGTTCAATGTTACTTTCTGAATCTCTGACTTTTTATTATTTTATTCTCGCTTTTATTTAATAAAATTTTCTTTAGTTTGCTCTGGTGTATCAGTAAAGAGTAAGTTATTTCCTGATCATGGTTAAGTTAAGACAGTCGTCAAAGAGCGAAGAGAAAGAAGTATTGAAGTAGATTTTTGTTGGGCGCACTTATGCGTGAATATGTTATGTAATTATGTAATGCTAACCTACTTCCATCCATACCAGCAGATCAAATACTCGACAGCGTCTTTTTTTGTATATGTTTCATCGGTTTCGGTATAATACAATTTTTTAAGTTATTCAAATTTGCACTTCCACAATCTCGGTTCTCATGCTCATCACATATGAGAGGTTTTTCTTAAAATGTTTGTAGTTTTGTTATTAGAATAAAGAAATCTAAT